>JAFIDM010006729.1:0-19468 GCA_023159025.1 Thereuonema tuberculata
GCTTCTCAACATAAATCAATTCCAAGTGTGTACGCTATCTGTGAAATCAAACCTAATGAGATGGGGCGTCTTAAAGCTGTTACTAAAGCCTATTCTTATCATTTCGATGGTGGGCCGGATGAAAATCCGCGCTACCCTAATGTGATCGCACACGCTGTAAATCACTTTAAAGAAAACGACTTAGACGGCTTATTCTTAATGACCAATGCCCCAGGGAGAAGTGCTTTTAACAAAGTAGAAAGGCGAATGGCTCCTTTGAGCCGAGAAGTGACAGGTCTGATTCTTCCTCACGACTCTTATGGATCGCACCTGAATGACAGCGGCAAAACTATTGATCCCACCTTAAAACGGGAGAACTTCCAGAAAGCAGGCGAGATTCTGGCTGAAGTATGGAGCTCTGCATTAATCGACGGGCACAAAGTCGTTGCCGAATTCATAGATAGTCGTGCCGAAGGACAGCCTATCTGTAGTTCCCGACTTGACGATGAGCAATGGTATGCAGACCATGTCAGGGAAAGCCAGTATTTGCTGCAGGTATTCATGTAATTAATAAAATGCCTATTAAATGAGCCTCCATAAATCTCGAATTCATACTCACATTTTAATTTGTATTTGCAGGTGGTAAAGTGTGACAATCGCGACTGCTGCGGGCCATTGAGGAGTGCACTGTACACTGCGGTTCGCGGACGCTTCACGCCTCCACCTTATCCGATCGTCCAAGTGACCGCAGAACCGACTGTACCGGAGCCTTGCGAACGCAATGGGAAGTCGTTCTCACCGTTCCTGCTTCGGCATTGCCTCACGGTTTATCCCAAACATGCGGGCTATTCCCAGATGCCATACGATTACTACTGCTCATCTGTTTGAAAGATCAAACTATCCATAACAGATGCTGCAAGACTTGCGGCATCTACTTTGCTTCGCGTGTGAAACTGCAGAAACACAGCTCGGCGCTGCATGCAACTGTGGTGAGGGTTCGACCAACCGCGTGTGGTCACCCGTTGGGCTGAGGAGCTGTTGTGCGCCGTAGACGATAGGCTGGAGGGCTGCACGAGAGGGATGTAGATACATCTAATTACTGTCTTTCTGTACACCCAAACGACATGGACGTCATGTGTCCAATTATTACAATAGAGGAAGCACATGAATGGCCAAAGAGTGAGTGAAGAATTAGGCAAGGTGGTGTCGCAGACTATTTTTATACTTTTACTAAATTTAATTAAATTCTTTATAGTGCACCTTAAACGTGTATCATTTTTCTCCTCTTCTTTCACAGAAAAATGTATTTTATAGAAGACATCAGTAACGCTTTAGGTATTCAGTGGTTTGAAGAAAAATACATGAACATATCAAATAAATTTAATTATGTAAAAATTATAGGGGAAATCTCACCAAAAGGGAGGGGGGGTGTCCGCCAAAATCTCACCAAATCTCAAGAAGATGGGGGGTTTCGAAATTGGGGGGGGGGGGGCAAATTTATTTAAAAACACTTCACGTAATTAATGGACTGCCCCTTAGCAATTTTCTAAAATTATTCAAAGGAACAGACATAACCCCAAAAAAATCATAAAAAATCATCATCGTTGTAATGAGAAAATGACTTTCCATTCACATATATTCTTAAAACGATCAACGTTTCTTTACACGTACGATAAAAATCAATCTTCAAATCTAAAAATTTATAAACTTTTGATGTACAACAATAATCAACCACATATAATGTCCAAACCATAACATTTTCATGAAAACAAATCGAAGTTTTGTGGCTTTATGATGTTTCTCCCTGGCTTTCTACTAAGATTAACTCTTTTTCAAAAGCAACTATCTTTTTTAAAGGCACCGGAGCATCGATACTAATGAATATACTTGACGTTTAGAACTGGTGATTTTTATATGAGAGAATCAGCTTATATTTGAAAAATATTCTCAGCCAGATTTGCCACTTACAACAAATATCAATTTCAGACAAATAGATAATTTTCGGTTGATTTTGGAGTTTTAAAAATTGAAATAAATTAAATAAAATGATTTTCGAATACTTTTTTTTGTTTATAGAATAGTAAAAAAAGAAACCACAAAGTAAAAGAAGATATATTTGTCGTCCCAATTTATGAATAGACGTAAATAATAAGATTCATAGATAGTTATGGGTAAAAGAAATTTTAAATATTTTTTAAATTTTTTGTTGTTTTTATAGTGATAATGGTTAATTTATAGATATTTCCGAGAATAGTTTCTCGATAGTTGAACATAATCTGATCACTTTTTACGAAAACTAACAACCTAAAGAACATTTTATTTTGAAATATTTAGATACCATTCAGATTTAAAATTCAAATCGTTAATGTAGGCGGACGTATGACTATTTTGTTTTTATATGCATATACAATTTACCCATTGCTAAATGATGAGACAAAAACCGAATAGAGATAAAATGATCAAAAATGTGTATATGAGTTACCTCACACACGACAACAACATAAATACATCTCTAATTGTGTTGCTAAATCACTAAGTTAAACATTGTGGCGATGTCATGCCTCTGATAGGGATGACTCCCTTTGGATGTCAGCGCTTGCTTCAAGGCCGACTGAGAGAGGCACGGCCGTAAGAGAATTTTTAAAAACGCGATGTCGAACATATAGGTCTGAAATTAAAAAAAAAAATTCTCCCTAATCATAAAATTCTGAAACCCCGGACACTTTTGCATATATTATATATTATCATTATACCGTATATTACCCCCGTATATTATCATTACAAAATAATTAATTTCCTCATGAGAAAAGATCAACCGTTATAATTTACAAATACTGTTTTAACATAATTGAGTAAGTTATTATTTTTTGAAGGTTATATTTAAATGTTTATTATAATGTTTCGAAATCTTTGGATTTTTAATTGAAACTAAAATGATTTTTTAATAATTTTATTTAAGTTTTTTATGAAATTTGTCGATGATTTTGAATTTTTAAATATCTACTAAAATATAAAGACAAACTTTTTTACCTTTTATTTTTAAAAGAGATTTTTCATCTTCTATATTTAATAAACTATAGTAGAATATCAAATATTACTTTCCGAAAAGAAAATTCTAACTCAGAAAAACAGCGGATTGTTTGTTAAACAGTGCAACTTGGATAACTTGAAGCTGAATGGACCACTATAAAACTTCGAATTATCCAAGACTTCGAATTAAACAAGTTATATCTTTTAACTTTAATTTCAGGTCCACTGAATGCTTGAAAAGATTATTCTGTCAGTAAGTAAATATTTATTCAGAAAGATTATTCTGTATGAAAGAATTAAACACTCTATGTATGTAAACAAAATAAGATTTGTATTACTTAAGCTACAGTACATATTATATTCAATACAGAAAATTATAGTATTTCAAAAAAATTATGCAATGTCTGATTGTTTTGTAGAATTTAGTCGCTTAAGGTTAGCAAAATCATCAAGCATGTTTAGTGAACGGAAAATAGCTTCACTTACGTTGGTTTGTCCTTCAATATATCGACTAAATTCGGTGCTATCCCGTGCTCGTTGGCGATTTGGCATTTCTTCTTCACACCCTTTTCCACCTCGCGAATAACGGCGATCTTTTCAGCGAACGTTAAATTCTTGTACACGCGTGGTTTACTGAAAGTCATGGTGACACTGATAGCAAGAAGCTCGAATTGCGTCACGTGTCGAAAGGTGGCGGGAAGGGATTTCAGTTGTCACGTGTCGAATTTCTTAACGATGAAACGCCGAAAAGTCCTTATGGTTCGAAATTTTTTATAAAAAACTTCGAATTAAGGAAGTTGAACTTCGAATTATCCACGATTTTTTAACACTGATTTAATAAGACATTCAAGGGACTAAGAGAATTCTTCGAATTAACCACGATTTCGAATTACAGAAGTTCGAATTATCCAATTTGCACTGTAAATGTTTTTAACATAATTTTAATGTTTGTATGTGGGAGTTCCTTTCACCATTTAAAATAATGATTTATTACAACACACATAAAACATCACCTATTTATCCAAAAAAAAAAAAATTAAAAAAAAAATTAATAATTTCATCAACTATTTTTTTTAAATTTCTGTGCTAGCATTTCATTTCTTTAATTTTCTTTGTTCTTAATTGAGAACGAAGTTAATTTTATTTTTTAATATTTGATGAAAATAACAATGAAATTTTTAATTTCTATTATCTTTGAAATGTTCCTTTTTTATCGATTTATTTTTTTGATTTATTTTAGTGTCAGTTTGCTTATAAATTTATTATTTCAAATATTATTTCAGTAATTATGAAAACATTTTTAATTGAAGCACTCGATTTATTATTTGAAAAGAATAGAATTTCCAAGTTGGCCTAAGAGTGTATAAAGGACAGACAAAGAAAGAAAGAATGAAAGATACAAATCTTTATATATAAAAATGAATGTATTAGTGTTTTTTTTTTTTTGTTTTTGTTTTCATATATATAAAAATATATTTTTATTTTCAACTAAGCCAATTCTTCTGCTTGGACGTTTTTAAAATACCATCTAAAAATATTGATTATTATATTTATATTTTCAATTGAAACTAAGCAATTATTTTAAATATACTTTAAATCGTAATTGTGATCATAAGAAAAGAAGTTTAACATGTAGAGGAACTGTTGGAAAATAAGGAACATCTCCCATCATAAACTACAGTAAACAAAAACTAATTCATGCTTCTAATTTTGTTATTGACGGGGAATCTAGAATAACTATTTCACCATTATTTTGGATCTTCAGCTACATTTTACCCCTCAATGATAAGATCGGAGAGCATGAATATATTTTTTATAGTGCTTTATTTAGAATTTCAGGTCACTTTGTACGCTTGAGTTGAAGAAATTTATTATGAATTCTGTTTTATATTCTTTTTTTTATTTGTGTTTTCTTGGATTCCACAGCCGGATGTGGGTTTTGGGTTCCATTGTCTTTCCTGCACTCCGATCTTGTCATTGAGGGGAAATCTAGGTGAAATAATGGTGAAATAGCTATTCTAGATTCCTCGTCAATGACAAATTAGAAGCATGAATTGGTTTTTATCTACTTTAGTGCATGACGGGAGATTTCCGTTTTTTTGTTTTTTTTCTATAATCGAATAACACTTGGCATAAACAAAGAGTCTGATGTAAATAACTGATTGCAATATCAGAGTAAATGGGCCGTTTATTCGGGACAAACACTTCGGATCGTTAGTCCCCAATGTGCTATGTTGTGTCGCCACTAATCTGGATACATGCGGCGATACGACTTGATATGTAGTCACAGAGATTTCTAATGCTATCCTGAGGAAAATCCACCCATAGCTGTTGCATCGCTTATAGATCGTCCGTACCTGTTAATGACGGAAGCTGCCGTCCCAGCTGGACCCACATATGTTCAATGGGCTACAAGTCTGGAGACCTGGCGGACCAAGGAAGGGTATGTATCAGCATGGAGGTAGTCCAGAGAAATTGTGCTGTATGGGGAGGGAATTATCTTGTCGGAAAATGAGCATAGCCTCTCCATTAAAAAAAGCACATGAGGCCGCAAAATCCCCTGGAACATCAAGTTCCCCTGTTCGCGATTGTAGGAGATCATGAACGCTACAGTCCTGGCGGTGTGTTGCTCCACAATGAAGTCCCGATTTGTGCTCTACACAAGTGCTTCTCCATATTCGAACACAATGGTTATCTGTTTCTTAACAAACCCTGGGTTGGTCACTAAACGTGATTCGTTGCCAGTCCACAGCCGGCCACGTCACCCTCCTACTATGCTAAGAGATCAATGATGCAGTGGCTGGAATATTCACTATTTAGAACTCTTTCAAAAATTTAGAAAATTTATAAGGTTATTTTAAAGATACTATGGCGATTTTTCTTTTAAAACAAATCGGAATCATCCATTATCCATTTGATTAAACTTTTGAATAAGAATTTTAAACAACAATAGAACAGAACAGGAAGTTATTATAAAGAATTAGAATTTCCTGAGTAAACTAATATTTCAGGTTCATTTCTTAACGATATGGAATGTATTCATGAAAACCTAAATAAGTTCTTTATTTTCCAGAGAAAAGCATTTTCTTAAAGTAGAAAATTGTAGGGAAGATTAATGAAGAAACCTTTTTTTCTTTTTCTAAGAACTGGAATCTTTATTACGACAACGAATCTTTCTCTACAGCCAAGGGCTTTTCTTCTTCTTTGCTTTTTATCATTCTTATCCTCAGCTTTCGAAATTATTTCATAAAAGATCAAATTTTCGTTCGACAGTTATTGTAATTTTGTTCTAAAATATCTCAGTTATGACGAAATTGTACATAAATCTTCCATATGCAACTCAAAACTACTGCTTTTCACCAATATTTCATGCTTTTTATCAAAGAATTTTTTCAAAGCTTGTTAAAACATGCATAGAAAAGAAAAATCTTCTTTTCTCATACAACAAATACAAAATCATACATAAATAATAACAATAAAACATATTAAATGAACGTGAAATACAATCAAACAATACAAACGTAGAAAACATATTGAAGAAAATAATAATAATACAAACATATATAACAAATTGAATAATATATTGAATAAAAATAATAATACATAACAGACCTACGTGAAATTCAGTAATTTTTTCAATTTTACATTGTTCTTCATAAATATTTTCGAAGTACCCAATGAAACCTCGTTCACTTTTAAAGATTTATCTTTCTTTATACAACCAATTAATGAAACAAGATTCTAAAATTAATCTTCTTCATTCTTCCTTAAATTGTAATTTATTTATCATTTATTTATCATTTCTATTGTTTTGTAGAGCCATTAAGAAAAAAGAAAGAATAAGCAAAAAAAGAGTTCACTTAAAATAAGATCAGAGTTCTTTATGTATATAAACTTTGGATTAATTGTTTTAATGTAATTGACATTTTAAATTAAACTAACATTTTAAATTGCAAATTCCAAATGTTAATTGTGTAATTTTAAGAAAAGTATTCTAAGACAAAAGAAAATAGTAATAATTTCTAAAATTTTTATAATAGAAAACTTGGAAATTTTTTAGAATTTTATTCTATCTTTGGTTTAAGACTGAATAGAGTTTAGCATTAGATATTTCGATTTTGTTTTGCCAATTCATTAAACTTTACATCCAGGAAACAAAGTTTTAACCAAATCTTCCCAAACAATTCCTTAAAATATGTCCTTTTGTCTTATTACCTACAAAATCTTGGTATGTCTTTTGTTTTAAGTTATTCATGAACTGTATTCTTAATCGGATCTTACGCCAAAACATTTATTGATTCGAGTAGAAAGCAAAGGTCGGACAAGACGTAATGACTCATGCTTCATCTCATTCCGTTGCTACGGTAACTAAGATTATCTTCCAATAATGACGCAGTTTAATTAAGAAAAGAAAAGTCATAGATTATCAATCATTCACAAAAAAATCACTGCACTAACGTTTCTCTTTCAAAAAACTTTTTTTCTTTTATTGGAAAATACATTAACAAAACTAGAATTTAAAATTCTAAAGACTTTCTTTTTAATATTTTAGCTTCAAAATAATTCTTTTGCTCGTCTTTTCTTTCAAAGTTACTTTGATTTTTACAATGATTTTCAGCAAACGATATTCTTAAACAAAATATCGAATATGTATGAGACTTTTTTTTAGAATCAAAAAACAATGTGCAAAGGATTATGTTAATTATTTTAAATTGACTTAAGATCGCACAACAGTGGGAGACAGAAGATGAAAGAAGAAGTCTTATCTGGTATAAAACTTCCTTTGTTGAATTCCTTTATTCTTTTTCGAATATTCAGTAATTCAGTAAAGGTATTCTGAATTTACGATAAACAGTAAAACAAAATTAGTTATGTGTTTGAATGTCAGAATAATAATCTATTATTCTTGTAAAAATCTGCTATTAAAATCAGTAAAGTTGATTTCAATTCATTATAGAATACATTCGACACAAGCTAACTTCAACTATCATATTTCTTCTTCTACATTTCCCTAAAGTCTTAGAGAAATCTGGTAAAGAACAAAAAAATCTCTTACTGTAATTGTCAATTACGGAAAAATAATAAACTACAGTATTTATTAAGCTATTTTTTTCATGAAGATATAATCAATAAATGAGAACGCTATCCTATATCTTATTAACTAGCTTAGAGTATCCTGCGTTGCCCGGGGTGGGGAGGGCAAGGGATATCCTAGTTCTCACTTTATCCACAACACATCATCACATCAAACCTGTCCCAATTGTTGCAGAACAATATTTGTGTAGGTCCCATTGTCTCCACCAGGTACATATGTGACTATTTCAGAGATTTCAACCCTTTTCACTCTCTTAGGGATAGTTAACCGGGTTCCAAGGTAGCCTATATATTACGCTTGGTAGTGTAGAATATCCGTGCAAAATTTGGTTGCAATCAGCCAACGGTGTAAAATTGTATAGAGAACATACAAATAGGCCTACACAAACTTCGATATGTATATACAGCACATATATGTATAGATACAGCCAAACTTGAATCACATCTTATTCTATCATTTGTTTGAATTTTTTCATTTGACTAATTTATTAAAATTATCGATTTTTCTTCTTCAACTGCGATCTCCGAGGATGGAGGTACGCATTTTATGGAACTCGAGAGTTCTCGTAGAATCTTATGGGGAAAGATACTGAGGGGTTTCCCAATGCCGTCCTCAGGGAGCCATTAAGAAAATGACATCATTAAATGAAATAAATTAAGGCCAACGCACAGACTAAATAAAAATACAAATTATATATACATACAAATACATTTCAGTGCTATCGATTTCGTCAGATTCAACTGACTTCTACGGGCAAATAGAAACAAATTAAAATAAAAACACCAGTCTTATAAAGGTGATAAAACAGTTCACTTTTTGGTAACGTGGGTAAGATCAACTTCATTTTTGCGGGAGGGCTGTGGAAGTCTCGAACTCAATCCTTATTATGTAGGCATTACAGGCTGTTGTTGGATGATATTGGACAAGACTGGAAATAAAAAAGGCCTTTACATTAGAACAATATTTATTTCATTTAAAGATTATTTACGCACGTAAAAATATTGTTCTAAAATGACATCAGACCCGAAGAAGAAGTGAAGAAGAGGCTGTCAAACACAGAAAAGGAAACGAAACATCCATGCCGCTGCTGGGATTCGAATCCAGAAATCAGACACAGCAGTCTCATGGAAGGCTCCCGCCTAAACTACTAGGCCAAACCTGAACGGCGAATAATTTATTAACAACTGAAAAACGACAATGACTGTAGTGAAAAACTTAAATTAATTTCGTCTATCATTTTAACATATTTTTGATTAAATAAAATAGAATTGATTTTATATAGGCTTTTTGATTTCTTCTGTCAGATGACAATTTAAAGGGTTTTGGGAGGCTTGCTGAATTTGAATGGTAATCTGAAATAGGAATTTATCATGATTTCATTCATTATGACTTTCGACCTTTATTTATAGAAGCTGAATAAGCTTTTGAAGTCTACATCTACTTTATAAGTTTCTAATGCGCCTCTTCTCAACTTCTTACTAATCGTAAATAAAATTTTAACATGTGCATTCAAAATTTGCAAAGTAGACACCGACATACAAAATTTTACTAGGTTAAAAGATTCAACACATTAAAAATATATACCTAGAACCGGTTTCGCCTAGTCGATAAAGCCTGGTCATGTGTTAAACATTTTAATCTCGTAAAATTTTGTGTGTCGGTGTCTGCTTTGCAAACTTCTTACTAATCCTGTTGCTAGAATTAATTAACAACATTGAACAAAAGTTGTTAATCATGGAAAAATATTAAAATTTTATAGCAGATTATTTTAGCTGCAAAATTGATTGAGTATCTATTTCTAAGAAAAAACAAAACAGGTTTAACTAAGTTAAATTAAATTAAAAAAATATAAACTTTCCAAAATGCCTAATTAAAAAGATTTCAGAAATGTCTGGCCAAATTGTAATTATTTCATATTTTATTATAAGAAACGTTACTTCTTCAATTAAAGATACCCAATCATATTCTTCAAATTGTATATTTTATATTTCGGGAAATTTTTAAATTTTCACGAAATTTACTTCCGAAAATCTGTTACAAAGTAGCAAAAAACTCTTACTCCACTTTCATTCGTGAGAGAAGATGAAGAATTGGGAAATGGGTAGAATTTCTTAGAAAACTAATAACGAAATTCTTCAGTAATTGAATTCCTATCTACACGCAACCACTTCTTTATTATTGATATTAAGGATGGAAGTTTCAGTTTTAATTTCAGTTTTATTAAAAGAATAATAACAAAAAAAAGTTAATACCAGCAAAGTAATTTTTATTGTATGTTCTAATTTGATAATTTTTACCAAGAAAGATAAAAGAGAATATTCCGGAATTTTATACTTTTCCACAATAAATTCAGCCAGTAATTTATCCTAATTTTTAAGGATATGAAAATCTATATTTTTCTTATTGGCTTCTTTAAAAGCAAATTTTCGAAGTGTACACTTTATAAGATTTTTCGATGGAGTAAAGATTTTTATTTTCTTACTTTAGAATGCTTTGTGTGACTAGGATCCCAACAAAGATATTGACATACCTGTGTTTGGATGGCTGAAACACTTCACACAACCTACGACATCCATTTCCATGGAAATTGGGAAATTACGTTTGTTATACATTAAGAGATTATTCAGTTTGTAAACCAGTAATATTCTACACTTAAGAGAGCATCAATAAAGAGTTAATGGAAAACATAGGTGTAGATGTCAACAAAACGGAAATTTGAATGACATTGTATTAAGGCCATTAGAATACGTACAGAAGAATTTTTGCAATTTACAGTGTATCTATAATGGTTTAACATACAAATCAAAACTATGGGATGAATGAAATCTGGTAAAAGTGAAATTTTTAAAATAGAAATGCACCAGGAAGTTCTTGAAGATTTGCAACTTACTCTCCGTTTCGAACATTAAAATATATTATCATTTCTTCAGTAATAAAAAAAAAAATATTTAGAAATTAAATGAATTGAAAATCGCGATAATATTAAAAGTTAGTAAATTTCCTTAACAATATCAGTTCAATGGTTTTCTTATAATACCTGCTTAAATCCCTTTATTGAAAATGCTTTTATTCTTCTTTTTTGGAACTCCAATAATATGCATAAATTTTGCTTTTACCGAAATTTTTAAATTTTCAATAAACTTGAATTGATGGCAACTTCCACAGGCTACTGTAATGCTTGAAGAAAGTGCTTTAGACAAAATGATTTCTAAATTATCTATTTCAGGAAAAATCGTTCTTTGGGCCAAAAAGTTGAAGTGACATAAGAAAGCATAAATACATGAATTGTTGAGCTTATCTTTTTCTTAGAAGATAAGCTAAAAAGATAACATATCATCCATTCCTAAATTCCTACCAATAGCATAAACAACTGATTTTTTTCTGATGTTTGATTTATTAAGTAATACGAAATCTTTTCTAAGCTTCTGTACTGTTTTAAATTGGAAATGGTACAGATATCTAATTTGGGAAACTGTTTCAGACTGCTTAAGTCCTAATAAATCAAGTCATTTAAGAACAGATGCGATTCTACCTGAAACTACAATGTAACATCCACGATTCAATGAAAATCCATAATTTAGTAAACATCAATAAATCCGACAGCTGACAGTTCGCGATACATATCCTTGCCATGTTTAACATTTCCAATAAAATATTAATGCAACGATGCTAATCCTATCAGAACTTTTCTCTGTGAAATAGAATGGAAATTAGATCAGAGATAGAACTCCTAAATGATTAACACTCAGTTTATTTGCATTTATAAATTAGAGCAGATTTTTTTCATATTAATGATAGCAATTTTTATAAAACTTTTCAGCGACTTACGGTAAATTTAGTTATAAATGAATATAAAATTCAAGTTTATTACAGGTTTGAATTATTAGGAATTTAGTCGATGTAAAAGAGTGTGTGAATAAAAAGCAACGAATTAAAATTTCTTAACCTGATATAATAGTTTTCAAATTGTTTGTAAATTTACAGGTTATAAGGAGGGGGTGAAAATTTGATGCTTGCCCACATAATCCCTAGTAGAAACTTTTTACATATAATGCTATTATAATTAAATAAGAGACTTGTAAAATGTACATTATCATTACGATATCTCTAAAATTTAGTTTTGTTTAAGGGCTGCAATACCCTTAAAAATAACAACCAAATGCTACTCTTTTATATACATTGTTATAGATATTATTCAGATATACTTGAATTTAGATAGTCATGCGTCTCGTGATTTGGAGAGTGCCAATACATTTTAAAAAAACGCTATGCAGGACAACTATTTAGTATCAGAGCAGGAAAGCCTTATTCAATATTATGAAATACGAAAATTAAAATACGATTTCTAATTAAACAGGAACTATATTATTCTAAAAATACCTTTTTCTAGGCTGATATAATTTTCGGCGCAGCTTTCTTTCATTCAAAGCTTTGTGAAAGATAATGTACATTGTATTTAATCTTAGAATTATTATTATGCAACAATATGTATAAATTATGTTAATTAATCAAGTTATGCAATAGATCACTTTCCTAATTTAGATCAATTATGTTAAGATACTGGAGACTTCTTTGGATTTGAGGTGATTTTGCAATGTTAACAAAAATCCTTATTTTGCATTAATGAATATGCAGTTTTAATAGTTAATAGAAAAATAATAAATAATAAATAGAGCGAAAAATATAGTACCCTATAATAAATACACTATTTTGACAACAATTCAACTTTGTGATAATAAGAAGCGTTTGGTTTTCATTTGAAAACTATTTCTTTATTTATATTTGTTATTCACTCAAACATAATAGGCTACATTTCTTTTAGTATTTGTGGAAACTGGGCTTCATCTCCTCTTTGCTGAAAAGTCAGGTCATTCGGAAATTATCTTCACTCCAGTTTCTGTAGATGTCAAAATGTGTTAAGATTAATTTTGTTTTGAGTGGGGCATATGTTCATCATAACGTGCTTTGATGGTTTCGATGACCTTTTCAATTGACCTGTAAACGCCAACGGAATAGGATATTTTATCAATAGAAGAATGTCTCCTCAAGTCCAAAAAAACTTTTCAAGTTGTCGATCATAGACACGAAAGAGGGAGAAAAGATTTATGAGAATTCGAAGACACTTTCCGTCCGATAAAAGTTGTTGCTTAAAACAAAATTCTTTTAAAGATATTTTATATATTAAAAATATTAAATTCGATAAAATTTGTTGCTTAAAAAAAATTTCTTTAAAGATATTTTACGTATTAAATCTAAAAGAAATATAAAAAAAAGAATAAAAAGTGAGATGCGATGTAGAAGTACTTACGTTCAAGCGACAGGGCAGCTCTATTCTTGAGAAAAAATGGTTGAAAAATGATAGAAAGCCATGAACCTTCTAGATGACAGCTCCTTTAAAAATATAATTTACTGCTTCTCAAGTCTACCTAAGATGAAAACACCTCAAATTATCTCCTCCACAAGTGTCCTTCTGACGAATATTATGAAGATGGTATTGCATCTATCGGTCTATCCAGATAACAGAGCATCTGGAATCTCCTTGCTATGCAAATCTGGATTCATTTATGAATAATACAGACCTCCAATTGTTTTCAGTCCAAAGTCCGTCCTAATTCAAAGTTCAGTCATCGTATCTAGGGGTGGGTGAAGCGGACTCCTGATCGTCCCTGATTAGCTCTGGCTGATGATAGCCTAACAAGCTCGAAACGGCTGTCGCAGAGTATCAGCTCAACTCAAAAAGGTATTCTTATTTGAATTACTTACTTTTGTTTTACCCATCAGAGGGTTTGTGATTTATTTATATATATTTTTTTTTCCTTTTTTTTTTCTCTTTTTGTGGTCAAATTCCTTTTTTGGCAGCCTGAGTGCTGCCCAAGGATTTGGATTCCACATTTTGTTCTTGTTTTTTATTTTCTTGCTTTTAATTTTTGAGGGGTCACTGTCTCCATCGCGTTTTCATAATACCTTCCCTCGTACGCCTTTTGAGTCTTGCACTGGCTGATTAGCTCTGGCTAATGAAAGGCTAAAAGCTTTGATAGTCTGTCCCAGAGTATCAGCTCGACTCAAAAAGGCATTCTTATTTAATATTACAATATTGTTAAAATAAAAAAAAATGATTTACCACTTTCGTAGTAGCCAGCGCTGCGGTTTCTCATTATGAAACATAATGGTAACCTACTGCACTAAAAGAATAAGCTCATCGAAATTGAGGCAATATTAACGGAAGTAAAACAAATGCCACATTTTTTAAATACCCTGAAACTTTTGAAAAACACAAGATTGAAAAAGATGTTAAAAGCTCATTTTTTAAAAGCCATGACTTCCGCAACAGCCCACATAAAATTTGAATGACTACGCCGAATTTTGTTAAAATAAAAGAAAATAAATAATTGATTTACCAGTTTCAACAATAACAATAACGAATGTCCAGCAGCCAATACCAATAATCCTGTCTGGGCACCAATGACGGCATGTTCTCCTACTTCGTTGAGTAGTGAGCGAGCGACTACACAGCCGAAATTATTTAAAATCGAGGTTTTACAAATTCTCTGATAAATTTTGACGAATGAACTTCATGCATTTCAGTGTAAACTTCATTTATGTGGGAAAGAAAATCTCAATACGCTGATAATAATTGTGTAATCGCGCTCCGTCGCGGTGAAGTGGGACGAATATTAGAGACACCATATTTAAACATGGGCGTGACTTCCCGCCTGATGTGTTCCAACGCTGCACTGTGATTGGTTATTTCTCCGACTCTTCTTACCAATTTGCCAATTTACAAATATCCGTACAATTTTTGATAATAGGATGATATTTGTATATTTTTATTTATTGTCCTCCAAATGAGAGATGGCCGCCCTGTTTTTGTGAGATCTGCGCATGTATGATCGATTAGTCTGGTCAGGCACTTCCGTCTGATTTTATGACAGGACGCCGCCATTAAGGTAATTGCTTGTTACTTTGCAAAAGAGCATTGTATTTATAAATAATATAAACACATAAATAAACTCCTGACAACTTGACAACGTGGACATATAAATAAAAATAAAACGAAATATTGGTATATGTCCATTATATTTATGTGTCCATTTATTTATATGTATTTATTTTTATTTTTATATGTCCACGTTGTCAAGTTGTCAGGAGTTTATTTATGTGTTTATCTATTTTCAAGCAGACGAAATATTGATGTACAGTTTTTTGATAAATAATATAAATTTATTTATTTATATAAATACTTATTGTTAGCAACTGGTATTGAAATAGCGCTAAATAGTCGAGAGAAGTTTTAATTTGGCGTTATCAACATGTCTTTCTCAGTGAAAACAGACGCCATCGTCCATTGTGACAGGAAAACATAATTGATCAGCTACCGGAAGGGCTGCGCAGTTCAAACTTCCGCCGGCCAACTTTCATTTGAAGGACAGTATTTGTTGTGAAGCACCGACCTGCTGAATATTCTCCAACTAATTCATTCAAAAATAAATTAAAAATTTTAATTAATCTACTGTTACATAGACTGTACCCAGCAATTATTATTCTAATTAAAAAAAAAATCGAGGAAGAAGGAATACTGGAAGATAACATTCTCACATACAACAAAAAAAGCCCATCTCGATATTTGATGTAAATTTTATTCAGACCCTATCATTAATTTCTCATTTTTCACAACCACATTTAGTCATCGCTTCTTAGAAAGTGAGGCATTAATTATGAGAGAGGCTTAAAAAGCCTGTTCTCGTCGACCAACATTTCTTCACTTCATTTGGCGCACATCCATCTCATTTGCATATTTAAAAGATAATTTTAATGGTTCAAATTAGTTATGATACTAATGAATATATTGCTTGACAAATCCCATAAATTCGCTTCTTTACATCGCTAATAATATTCTAGAACATTTTCTGTTGCTGAATGGAGTTGTTAGCTCTTTACAAAGATTCTAGTTACATGCATAAACAAACCATATATTATCTTTCACTTGTAGGAAAACCTGTTTCTACAAGTTATTAATATTTGTTTACGTCTTATTTTATTCAAAAAAATAAGAAATTTCCATAAAATACACAGCACATCATTTTAAAAGTAGCTTCATAACTTCAAATTCAAATTCCAGAATTAAACTCAGTAGGAGCTAAGAACTGTCACGGTCTTACGTGATCTTCCTTTACTAACCCAATAAAACGTGAACAAACCACTAACTGTTCAGCTTCCAAAATTAGACATAATAAAGGCTAAAGAGAACTAAGACTGTAAGATAAAAAAAAAACTTCTACGAAAAAACGACCTGCTTTCGATAAGCTGGACCCACAGAGTACTATCGAAGCAAAATACACACTCTCAGGAAAGGATAAATAGTTAATCTCATAACTAAGAAAAAAATGCAAACATAGAAAAGATGAGAGATTTTTAAACAACATCATTTATCTCATTAAAAGAGGACCTAGTGTTTATCCGCGCAAAGCGTCATCTCCAAACAGCTGTAATATGCCGATCATCAGTGGAGAGCAGACGCTATAAACCCCTAGGTCCGATTACGGAGGTAATGATTTTTTCCCACCTTAAATCATTTACCTCACTGTCTTAAAAAATTACAGGCAAATTTTAATAATCAAAGTTAAAGTTATGTATAAAGATTAAATAATATTTGTGATGTTGTAAATAGTTCGTATAAGTAAGAGAAATGAATATCAGTCCTTAGCTTTTCTAAAGCTGAAAATCAAAGTTGAATAAGTATACGCTACTTATAGTTTAGTAGAATGTCACACACCGTTGCTTAGGATCCCAAGTTTCGAATTTTTCATAGTTTTCTAACTTGAAGGAGTTCATCCTAAATCCAGTTGATTCAGAGTCTGTCTTGTTATAGTAGGCGAAGTGTACTGGCGAGATATCGATGAGGATTTCTTTCCCTGTGGTAGACACTGCATTGTCTGCGGGGAAGGGCTCTCGGCCTGCTACGCGTCCATCCTGGGCATCCTGCGGACATCACTGAAGGTTTCAGCTTCCCATCCAGGCACTCGAAATGAACACTGGAAACACTGAGTTGCTTGGGATAGCTCGGTGGAAAGTCTTCTTTTTTTTTTTGTGGTTTCATGGAGTTAAGAGAAGTAATCCAAATATCCTCAAATTCCCCAAATTACACTATTTCTAGGGAGATTGTTAACAAATTTCTCCCTCCGATCAACAAACATTTTTTTCTTAATCTCTGACTATTATTGATTGAATCTGATCTTTTCTGATTGATTTCTCTTTCCGATTAACTTACAAAATGGTCGTTTATACAAGAATATCGACGTCACAAAAGAAATCCTAAATACAACCAATCACAGCAAAGATGACAGTAAGATGCAGGTGACAAATACGGGAACTTTCCCATGGGAAAACAACTGAAAAGAATTCACAGAAGATCACAAAGATGAGAAAGGGCTTAAAGAATTCTTATAAAATTTACAGGTTTAAATATTAAAAATATGATTGTGCACTTCTATATGGGTTTCTATGTGAGTATGCAAACAGCCAGTTCGTCCAGTGAGTGAGTGACAAGGCACTTTAAAGTGACTAATGCTACGACGCTGTAGGATTATTAGAACTTACAATTTTTTATTTCGGTTTCAGAACTAATGGCGTTTTTGTTATAACTTTTTTATAGCTTTTTCGAGTTTTTTAAAACAAATAAATTCTAATACAATTTATAGCTTTAAGTGTTGAAAATATGATTGTGTACTTCTACATGGATTTCTAGGGCATGTAGTATTTCATCTTTCTACCTACCGCAGATTTTGAATAAAAGGGTTCACAAAATGTGATCTAGTTGGAATGAGAGACTCGCTTCGCTTGTCCAAATTCAAATGTGCAAAAATAAATCTTTATTTCAGAGTGTATATAAATAGAAAAAATAAATTTTTACTGTAATTCTATAAAAAACAAAATAATACCAAACAAAAAGAGTCTAGTAAATGTAGATGATTCATTAAGTATAAGATACTTGATCAAAAAAAAAAACAAACCAAAAAGATACATTTTTGTTGCTTACCTTCGAAATCAAACGCAGATATTAAAAATTTGTCAATTCATGATTTCACTGCTAACTAAAAAACGAAAATTAAAAAAACATTTGGCCTTCTTGGTTGTCTGATGAAGATCTCTGTAGAGATAACCGAAACATATTATGAATTTAAAAATTTAATATATTTTAAAATTGTTTTTAAGTAGAATTGTGGTTTGTAACGATATTTTAATTGTCAGCACATTTCTTACACAATTTAAATTTTGCATCAGTAAGTAGTTACATTTATTATCAATTCCTACAACTTTTGATAAACCTAAAGTAAAAAACCCAGTTGTTTGTTCACTTCGTTATTGGACCGTTGGTTGTTCCATAGTGATTGTTTTTACCAAAATCAATAGGAATCTTTCTTGTAAAATTCTACATTTACAATTAAAAAAAATCTCACTTCTGAAGGATGTATAGTTTTTGAGATTATGGAGGTAATATTTTAGTTATCGTCACATTCCTCAGGCGGACAACGAACGGAAATGTTCATTTCGAAGTAAATTCTATTTTAATATTTTTTAAAATTCAAATCCTATTTATCTCTTCGATGCAAACTAACGGAAGACACAGAGTGCAAAGACAAACTAAAAATGAACTGTGATAGCTAGCTACATTAAAGCTATAAAAAGAGTTGAAAATAAACATCATGCCTGAATAACAAATATTAACAACAAACACTTAAGTTGGAAAAATTCAACCATCGTCTTTCAATATTGTTTTCCTTTGAGACTAAATACTGTGCTTCTTCTGTTTCAGGTAATGGCCTCTTTATATTAAGGTGAAACAGTTAAATTACAGATTTTTCTACATTCATTATTTTACTTATGCAATTTATTTTTGTATCTTCGTATTTATCAATATTTACTTTTTCTTCAATGAAAAAAGAACTATATTTTCCTCTTAAATTTTCCTGTTCACTAAAATATTTTCTACTGAGTCGTGAATACTAAATCAAATTCATCTTTTAAATTGACAGGCGGCAGAATTTTTTTCATTGTTCTTCATAATAGATAATTTATATTCCTGATCATCGTAAGTTCATGAAATCTAAGGGTTAATAGGAAAAGCCTATCCTAATTCTCATGAATTTCAAATTTTTCTTTGACGACTTGCAATAGTTGAGGAGATAAGGATTTCTCTTTTCTTCTTTTCAACTGTCCTTTCCTATCTTTCAATACAAACGAAATTGAAGCATCAGATTCAAAATGACAGATTCAAAATTCCATTAAAAAAACATTAAGGAAACATCCATTAAATCAATTAAACAAAGGATTGAATTTTGAATATAAAAAAGAAAACTGATTTTT
>JAFIDM010006730.1:0-19467 GCA_023159025.1 Thereuonema tuberculata
TATAATTAAAAGAAGACTCATCACATCGTACGTTTAGCATCTGCCGAAAGTAAAGAACTATTAATTTTGTCAGGAAGAGTGTATATCTTCAAATGGAGCTTCGAAAGTATTCAAGTTATGCATGAAGGACTTATGGATTATAGACTTTTTCGTTAAGAAAATAATTTCATGTAACCTGAGGAATCGATATGATTAATTAAAAAATATTTGTTATCATTCTTGGCCACTGCTACTGCTGTTATTTTTGATAACATCTTAGCTAACACTAAATTGTCATCAAAGCTAAATAAATATATTTTCATTGAGGAGGTTTGGGGAATAAATAGAGCGGGAGATAATATCAAACAATTTATTTTAACCCAATATATAATATTAATATTTCTTGTTGTTAAAACTGCAAATCATATAATCTGTGAGTGCTCTACAATTGCTAACACAGAATATAAAAAGCGACATGATGATGTAGCCAAGAAAATACATACGGCACATTATTGCCGTAAATTTAAATTCCATACATCAGAAAAACCCTGGCATCACAGTATAGAAAAGGTCTTGGACAACGGGCAAGTTAAAATCCTCTGGGATTTTTGAATCCAAACACACCATCATGTAACAGCTAATATGCCCGATATTACATCAATTGAACAACAAAATGTGACCCTAATTGACATCGCCATCCCTGGGGACTGTAGAATCCAGGAAAAAGAACTGGAAAAAATCAACAAATACAGGGCTCTGGCACTTTAAATTACACGAATATGGAATAATACAACTACAGTGCTGCCAATCATCATTGGTGCACTAGGAACACTATCACCTAAATTTATGGACTATTACACCAGACTTGGAGCACCAGCAATAACAATAGCTGAATTACAAAAGACAGCCATCATTGGCACTGCGAACATTTTACGTCAATACCTTAGCACAGCGTTTCTCAACCTGTGGGGCGCGCCCCCCTAGGGGGGCGCGATAAAACTAAAGAGGGGGGGCGCGATGAGAGTTGTGATTGAAAATTGGGTCGCAAGAACTAAAAGGTTGAGAAACACTGCCTTAGCAACACTTAGGCCCCTGGTTGAGGCCCGTCTTGCCTAAGAAAATGCCAGTGATAAACGTGATTTTTTTGTGTTAGGTTGGGTGAACGTTTACACTGTGTAACTTTTTTAAAAAGAGTAAAATTTGATATATATATATATATTTATAAGACAGATGGTTCAGATGGTAAGACAGATGGTTCAGTACTGTCCAGATCCTTATTGTAATAATTCTGTAAAAATGCTTGGAATATCCTTCTTTAATATAACATTTCCTCTATATCTACACCGGTTGAAACAAAGCACATGGCTTTGTTTATCCCACATGCGAAGCAGTAGCCTGGGGGATATGTTGTAACTACAAAGTCCCGCCTATACTCAAGAGGTCCATTAAATTATATCCTTCTTTGAAAATATATTGCTGTCGTCTTCTTCAATTGGCGATAATCAACTCTACATCGAATCTGAAAATTTTGGAAGGCTTGCAATCGTTGTATCCAAATCAAACCTTTTAGTTCAGCCCCTATATCTACTAGATTTAAAACGAAGCACATGGCTTTGTTTAACCCACAAGTAAAAATGTAGACTGGTGAGATATTTTGGAACTACGAAGCCCCGCCTATCCTCAAGTGGTCCATTATGAAAACTAAAATCAGGAACAGAATGAAAAAATAAAAGTAAATGAACAACAATAGTTAACTATAATGTAATTATGATTTTAGTGGGACATTGAGAATTAGAGTAAATTATTTGAACAATCATAAAAAACATAAGTCATTTGAGTGAAAAGAAATTTAGTATGAGCTTATCTAACTTTTTTTGAATTAGCAATGCTGTAGTTTTGACAGACGTTATTGACTGAACATGCATTTTTTTCATGTCTGTTTATAAATGCATTGAAGCAGCAAAAAAAAAAAAAAACGGTTGGAGGAATTTTCTTAAAAGTCATTTGTTCCTGTTGGTCCAACTTAGAATATAGGCTTATTTCTTTTGTTCTCCCATTTCTTAAAAAGCATCTAAGAAATGTGAAGAAAAAAAGAAAAGCTAAAACTGCTAAGCTGATTTCTTTATTTTGATACTGTCGCGATATAATTGTAGGTTCATTCGGTTTTGTTTTTGTGACTCTTGGAATGTCCTCTCAGCCCAACCTTTCATTTGCGGTCAATATCCTAACCATCTGTTGTACTATATCTTACTGAAACATATATATCCCAAACGATGTGCTCTAATAAAAACAATAAATCATAATTTGAAAAAAATTGTTATCTTCAACAAATAACTAAAGAAATTTCTTTCAGTTTTCTTTTGTCTATCTAATTACCTATCCTTTCTTTTAGATATTTCTTTGCAGTAATTTATCTCATCTTACTTCATCTTACCAACGCATCATATCAAAAATAAAAATTATTGATTATCAAAAAAAAAAATAACAAACCTAAAATACCTGTTTTTAACAGATAACTCACCAAAGTTATTTAGCCTGCTTTTTCAATTGAAAATTAGAATCATGAAGTCATGATATGCGTGTATGTGCGTGTGTGTGTGTGTGTGAGTGGCCCATTAATAACTTTTGAACTTATGATACATCTTTATGAACTTATGGGGGGGGGGAACAAAAGCCTTTGTAAAATTTTCCTTGGATATTTTTTATAAAATCAATTTTGAATTAATAAATGCGTTAACAAATTTATAAATATTAAAATGTGAAATTTCTTAAATTTTATAACCTGAGGATGGCGATGTGGAGATTTATTGGTTAGAGTGATTTAGAAACAGTGCAGGTAAATCTCGAAATTTTTTAAAACTAAATAAAAAAAAAAAACAGTTTTCGAACACTTTTCAATGATTTAATAGTAACTGTGTTTTTAAATTGTTTGGTTTCAAAACAGCGAATATTCTCGTAATTTTCAATCGTTCGGTGTACTACATACCAATCAATCTTTAATTTTTAATTTGCCTTATAAAGGCAGTTATTACATTTCAATAATGTAGTGAAATTAGATAATATTTAGGAAAATCCATAAATTTTCATTCTATTTGGAAGTGAATTACTTTAATTTCGATATTAAATCATTTTCAAATACAAGGCACTCGTAATTGATATTTTCAAACTTTATTCTGTGTATTACAAATATATGCATAAAATTTATTTAGTCAAATTAATTTTTATAATATTGTTTTCTACAATAAATTACTGTATCAAATTTGTTCTGTATGTTCTGTATATTTCATTTGCTTTCGTCTGGGTTCATTATTCAATTTCATATTCGCGGAAAAAAAATCTTACATTTAATTTTAAGAATCCAATAACAGAGATAATTCCCTAACGCCATTCTATTTACATTTTAATAAATAAAAAAAAGAAATGAATTAACTTTTACATATTATTACTTAACATGTGAAATTGGATGAATGTTTTTGCAATTCGATTCGTTAACTTCAAATATTCTTTTATGATTATGTGAAATTTCGCTTCCAATTAAGTGTAAAACTCAGTTTCACAATAAACCTAAGTGGCTTTTAAAAAAAAAAAATCCCCATTAAATTTGTAAGAAGTCTTAAAACTGTTCGAGTTCAACATCTTCAAAACGACACCGCAAATGCATTACAACAAAGCAAAAATTTAACCAATTGATTGCTATGCCATCAAAATTCCGTTATTCTTAATCTGATTTCTCAACTTTAACCTGGTGTCACTCCTACCAGTGTGACTCTTAGGGGGTCAAACGCTCAGGCGACAAAAATGTATCCCCTTTTATTGCACCTATTGTTCGACTGTTCCCCTCTTAAAGCCTACGGCAGCATAATAATCGCCTATTAGTGTCGCGTGCAGGGTACTTTCCGCACTGGCGGTAAGTGTCCCCTTCTGCGAAATAGAAACAGTGCTCTTGTAAACATCTCACGGTCAAACAAATTTTAAATAATTATCTCATCCTCACGATAATATTATAATCTTCTGAAAAATATAAAGTACAGAAATAAAATCACTCCTTCATCTTAGAAAACATCATATCTATATTTCAGCCCAATGTAATTATTCGATCATTTTTGAAAGAGAAAGGGAGATGTTTCTCTTTTCTCTTTATTTTCCTGTATTAAGTTTTATCCTGAAGAAGACCCGTCATTGGGCTGAAATATAGATATGATGTTTTCTAAGATGAAGGAGTGATTTTATTTCTGTACTTTATATTTTTTAAATAATTATATTTAAAATTTCTAAATTTATAAATTCATAATTTCTATAAAATTTCTGTAAAATTTTTAATTTCTAAATTTAAACCTTTCAGTTTTCTGATCTATTCAGTATCCTATTTTATCGTTATTTTTATTTTCACTTTATTTTCTTTTATCATTAAATAACTTCCTTAACCTTTCAAAATATTTTCAGTTTTCTAATTTTTAATTATTAATTTTATACTTTTATATTTGTGTATTTAGTTTTAATTACTTATTTATTTATTTAATTTAAATTTCGTTTCTGTTTTATGGTTGATTTTCCTTGCCCCTTCTTGCCTCAACGAAAAATCACCGCTCATAAAAATCAGGTTTTATTCTTGGTTAAGCTGCCAATGCTTGCTAGTTCCAGCTTATCTCGCTCTCCCGTTTTATCCATTTTTAACCAGGGCTATCATATGAGAACCGACACACAGAAATATCCATGATGGTCTTCACCTTTGAACTTATTCGTCGGTTTTTATATTTTTATTTTTTATCTTTTCTTTTTACTTTCTTACCATTTTCTTGCTCAATTTTTTTCCTTTTTCTCTATAGTAACTACCAACATAAAAAATACCGACCACTTGGTTTGTGATAACCGGCTAATCCCTAGGAATCCCGCACCCACGCCTGAACAACACAGGTGTACACAGCGGGAAGAATTCTAGTAATATGTATTGATGGGAATAAAATTCACAGAACTAGAAAAATGCCCACGATTTAAATACTTTTTTATGTTTCAGACACATTTAATAAGGACTACGTGCAGTAGTCCAAATTAATCATTTACCATTTTTTATAATTTTTTTATATGTTTCAATACAACATTTATTATTAATTTGTGCGTGTTTACTTTTTATTCTCTAATAAATATTCCTCCAATAAAAAAAAGTAAGTCAGGGTTAAAAATAAATATATTTAACTATCAAAGTCAATTATATGAATTATCTCAATTTGCTGTTTATCGATTTACCTGTGCTCTTTATTTTATTGATTGATTTTAGTTCTAAATTAAATTTTAACGAAAATTCGCATATTACTTACATCTCCAATAAATTCAATATAAATTATATAAAATATTAAATATACAACAACACAGAAGTAACAACAATTAACAATACAAATTTATTTATATTGATTAACTATAAATACTATTTACAATGCGTCCTATGATTCACGATGAAAAAAAAAACGGAACAAATGATATGGTAACTTTATACAGTATTAATGAGGAAAGGAATTTACGTTACGTAAAAAAAAAAAAATAACTATTGACTTTAAATCGTTATCTTTAATTTGATGGGAGATTATTAATCTAATAAATATTCCTCCAACTTCAATAAAATCACAAACAAAACCTAAATCACGTTAAAAATAAATATATTTATCTATCAGAGTAAATTACATGAACTATCTCATTTTTACTAACTTGGTTTCGCCTTTTGTGAATTCAGGTTAATTGACTTTTTTGCCCGAGGGCCGTCTGTGTCCCCTCTTTTTGGAGCTGTGACCAGTCTCCAAAGTATCTTTTCGGAAAAAAGGTTTAGTGCAGACGCTCTAGTTGTAAACAGTGTAATCCATTTTCAAAGGGAAGGGGTCAAACCTCAAGGGGGATTAAAAGAGGGAAGAGGTAATAAAAGGGGACACATTGTGTGTCCAGTGCGTTTGAAGCCTTTTAGGATCATTGAAACACACAAGCCCTTTCTCCACGACAAGGTGATAACCAAGAAAGGGAAAATATTTATATTTACTAGGTGGCCGACCTCCATACCTAAATGGCGCACCATCTAGCCAAGTAGACTTCTACGACTGAGTAAGCGGCCGACCTCCATACTTAAATGGCGCATCGCCTTCAAATCTGTATTTATATTTATACTTATAATTAGTCAAGTGGAGTTATAAGATTCATGTTATATAAGAATGCATCAACTAAATAACGTAAATATAAGTTTTCGCCAATAAAAATTGTTTTATTAATCTTAAGCCTCCACTATTTATATAAATTTGGAAACAATGTTAAACATCTAAAATTTACTATACTTATTTTTATATCACCGATCTCATTGTTACAACAATGTTCATTTGCAATTATTCTTTGTTTTTAAAATAGATAATATTGATAGTATAATTTAATTATTAAAATGTATCTTTTATATTTGTAATAAGAACAAGTCGGCCGTGCTAAGGTAAAAGGAAGCAACTAGCAATTTGAAAACTGATTATTTGCTGCCTTTGGCCGTAGATATAAGTACATTGTGAGTCAGTTAGTACCTTTGATCATCGAAATAAGGACACACTTAACAGCAGATCATTACCAAATTGCTTTGGAAGATGCGTAGATACTTCCTTACGTAGAAAATGCAGAAAACGCAAAATCAGAAAATTTGCAGTTACTTCCTTTTACCCTTAGGACGGCCGAAGTGTAGAATGTAAGTTCTACAGATTCAATTTGTTTTAAATTACAGTAATAATAAGCACCTGGTGTTATATTCTAATTTGATAGGTGGATTTATTTTCCCATGTTCTGTAAGGTTTTCACCCAAAGCAAAATGATATAATTTAACTAGACGGTTACTCTTCGCTTTTGCTTATGTAACATAAAAAAAACCCCAATAAAATCTTACAAAATCTGATTAACTAAAGCTAACTATTCTGATTAACTAACTTTTTCCCAAACTCTGAATGCAGGCAAGATTTGCAACATAAAATTAATATGCAAACAGGCTTTTACCTATATTGTTTGATAAATTTAGATTCGATACCTAAATTTTGAGTTTTTACTGAAACATAAATATATCCCAAACGACTTGCTTTAATAAAAACAATAAATCGTAATTTGAAAAAAAGTTAGTGTTTAACAAATAACTAAATAAATTTCTTTCAGTTTTCTTTTGTCTATCTAATTACCTATCTTTTCTTTTAGATATTTGTTTGCAGTAATCTACCTCATCTTACTTCATCTTACCAACGCGTCATATCAAAAATAAAAATTTATGATTATCAAAAAAGAAAAAAAAAAACAACCCAAAAATACCCATTTTTAACAGATAACTCACCAAAGTTATTTAGCCTGCTTTCTTAATTGAAAATTTAGGATCATGAAGTCATGATATGTGTGTGTGTGTGTGTGTGTGTGTGTGAGTGACCCATTATTAACTGTACAACGTAGGTACAATAGTGTAATTTTTTTTTTCGGACACAATGAATTCCAGGCTTTATTTTTGATAATATTTATTAAAACTTCTTCTTGAAATTTTACTAGTTTATTGATTGAGCAATATAACTGTCCTTCCTATTTAATAATGTTTAGAATACTCTTCTTCTCGATATCACAAAATTTTTGGATCATACAAAGTTAAGCTCTATAAGTCAATACAGTTCACTTCAAGAACATCTCCTTACAATATCGACTTGATATTTTAATTATTTCTTGATATCACTATGACTTAATACACTGAAGCACTAACTGTCTCTGTTCAGTAACGAATACTTTTGCAAACGAATTTCCATAAATTAAAGCACTAATTGTCTGTTTCTACTCTTTAGTAAAACAACTAATAATCTTATATGAAGCACAATATTACTACAATTCCTCGTTTTTCTGTCGAAGGAATATAAAATATATTTCTCGGACTTAATAGTCATTTTATTAACTGTTCCAGTTTATATCTAAACTCTTTTATGCACGCCTATGATAAGTTCCTTCGTATTAATTTGATATCTTCACTTTAACTACCACGAACCAAATAGTATGAATTCTTCCCGTTGTTTCATATTTGTATTACTGAGAATTACAGTACTCACAGTTCGTTATATAGATTTCACTTCTTCCCTTCATGAAATCACTCGTCTGGGAATTTACGTCGACTTTAATTAATTAGGTTCTGTCCGTTGACACTTCACTTGGTTCACTTCGCAGATGGCGGACTTGCTGATCCTCTTCTTTCCGCTGTTACATATCTCACCCAAGATACCTCGGACAAATTGCCGTAGCCGTCCTTGGCTTCACTGCAAACCTCCTACGTCTCACTTTGATTCTGGCGTAGAGTGTGACTGAGATGATTCTACCCAAACCGAGGCTGTGTTTCCGTTTTATCCCATATGGTTTGGTGACGTATACCAATCAGTTTAGGTCTGGGGCGTAGGCTTGCCAGTCGATGTGATGAATTGCCTCAGTCTCCATAAATATCTGAATTGCTTTTGTACGATGATTGACTGCGTGTCATCGGTGAATAAAAAGACTTCCCCTACATCACCACGGAAAAATCGAACACGACGTAGAAGAACTTCGTTCAATATCGTTCTTCAGTCATAATTTTTTTTTCAGTACCTGCAGCTCAGATCATCCAGCAATTACGATGCCTCCCAATCCCAGGATTCCGCCACCGCCATATCTATCCCTTTCCTGACATTGTCGTGATGGTACGCAGTACCACTTACACGTCTTATCAGCTGATGTCAACGATCTGAAAAAAACTTAAACGAATCTCATTTGTGAAAGTACAGTGGCCCATTGATGACTTGTCCGATTTCGATGGAGTCGCCACCTTTGCAAACTTGGGCTACGATGTTAGCGAGATGCAGCCTACAGCCTTCAGGCATATAATTCTCGATACAATTTGTATGGAAATCCGCGTTCTTGTGGTGGAATGGAGGCGATTCTTATCCTGACCAGACGTGGTTCGGTGATTACGATTTGCTGTTACAGCTAAAAATCTGCCTTCCTCCGCCGTCGTCGATAGAGGACGATCTCCTCATCTACGTCAGGAACACATTTCAATGGTTTCAAATAGCCCGGAAGCAGAGTATAACACCACAGGCGATTCCAAACATCATGACAACATCAATTACTTTGCGGCCTTCAAACTATATTACTTTCTATAATACTTCCCCGGGTGAAATCATCTAGATGATGTCTTTGTGAAATATCGAAAATTTCACGTTCGTCACTTCTTTCCTTCACGTCAAACGATCCTTTCAAGCACAATTCACTTATCATGCCAATTTTCCTTTCAACCCTTTCAAGTGATACCAAGTGATCTCTCTGTGCATGATTCACAGATTTGCATGTGCGCCATATTTCTACTGCTTGTCCACAGTTTTGCAAATTGTCACAAGCTGTTTCGTCTGATTTTGTGTTTGTAACCATTAGAACCAGTGGTAGTCCTTGGGATTTTGAACGCCTGTGTTTATTAGAATGATTTGGAAGAGGTTATAGATTATTAGTAATCCTAAGGATAAAGTTAAATATAAAAAGGATTTAAAATTAACTGAGCTGGTAAAAGAAAATAATTTAGAACTAATCATTGGAAATAGGACTTCTTTTTGGTAATCAGGGGAGTTCAGTTGCATTTTTTCAAGCAATATATTCTCCGTATAGGATTTTAATTTCGAGATTTTATCAATCCCAACTACATATCAAATTTTTAACGACCGATTTGGGAGGTATTCTGGTTCCACCAAAATCGCTATCACGGCTTTTTTTGTCCACCTGTCCAAACCTAACAACTTCCGAACAGAAGAAGTAAGATCAACAAATGGATTTCACCATCTTATTCAGAGACCCAAACAATGTAGGAACGGGGTATTTTGAGGGCCCAACACCCCCGCACCCCCCCCCAATTACGAGATATATGGCATTGTTGTCATTGTATCCTCCTAAAAACGAAAGATCGGATTTCACCGAAAGAACGGCATTCACCAACGTTTTCATAGACCAAAACAAGGTAAAAGGTAATAGGGGTCAACGCTTCCCTCCACGTTACCAAAGTTCTAATAGTTTAAAATGGTATGCGTTTTTTCTCCACTTGTCCTGTTAAAATTAAAATAAAAACTCACCAAAGAAATCATAGATCAACTATTACCCACAATAAAGATTCGAAAATAGAAAAAAATCTAGTAATATAATCTGCTTTTTTTTTCCTAAGAAATGTGGAAATTAATTTCAGAACAAATGCTTGTACAGTAAAACCTCTCAAATCTGGCATTCCATCGTAATCTGTCCTGGTCCTGAGTAATTTTTTTTTTAAATAACTAAATTCTTTTCCATATTTTGAGTCAACTTGGCAGGTAGTTACGCTTTTTAGGAGGAGAAAAGACATTGCATCATAGAAACGTTCGCAGCAAATTAAACAAACAGCTATACTTTTTTTAAAGTAATGTGAGCAGAATAACACCATTTTTTGGTTTACGTTTTAATATTTTTGATTGGTTCCATTAAATTGTAATTTTTATAGAAATTTGAAACATTAAAACATACGTTATAAACTACATTTTTTTTTTATTTTGCAGTATGTATCTTGTTAAAATGTAGTTAACGCATTTGCGAAATTGTACTGTATACAATAAATAAAACCACTGTAATTATAAAATACACTTTTTATTTACATTGTTTTTAATAAACATTCGACTGTAAAATAATGAAAGTGGGGTTAAATTAATTGCATGAGGCATTATGTCTTCCCAAAATGGCTATTAAGTTATTTTAAGAACTTTCTCGGTAGTCCGGCTTTTCTGTACTCCTATCTACTGGGCGCCATATTAGGCCGGATTCAATATGCTTTACTGTTGTTCCAAAAACTGATGTGAATCATCCATCTACTATCTAAAGATGAAAAAGAATCATTTTTAAAAGTAGGTTTTTATATATGTTTAAATAAGTGCTTAGAAAATTACTAAAACGAGATTGGTACAACTCTATTTGCATATATCGATAATGACAAAGCATTTAATAATATCAATTAAAAACTGTGGTACAGAGGAAAAAAGTAGTTCACATATCTATTATAAGCATGCACAGCATTTAGGAAAGTCCAAAATTATTATTCACACCGAAAAAAAAGACTTAACATAAAGGAATAAGACAAGAGTGTAATAATCAATCATAAATGCAGAGAAAAAGTATAAGCAAGTATAAAAATGAGAGCTCAATGTGACTTAGATATAACCCTATTTACAGACGATCAGGTGATTATAAGTTACTAAGACAGACTTCAAAGAACTGACTATAAGCCAAATTTAGTTCCACATATAATTTAAAAATATCAATAAAAAAAAAAAAAAACATTCTTGGATGTTAACCAATAAGAACATAAAATCATTTTCAATTTGTCATTGGAAATCACAGAACAGGTTTCACATTTCCAATATAACGTTACTTCCGAAAAAGATAAAGACAGTGAACAAAATCAACAACTTCCAAAGAATATGTGGCACAAGTTCTTAGAAAGGAAAAAAACAAAGAAACAAACTAAAGACATGGTAAGGAAAGTTTTATGAGTTAATTGTTGTATAAACATTGATCATCGTGCTGGGCACAAGGAAAAAAGAATACACCAAATAAAAAAAATTAAATGTCATCAGAAATTAAATGTCTCAGACATGTGAAAGGATGCATAAGAACAGATTGAATCAGAAATGATTACTTAAGAAAGGAACTAGATGTCGAGGAAAATACAGATTAAATAAAACAATTCAAAATAAAATGGAACGAATAATGTCCTCAAATAGCATTCCTGAAGAGTTCAGCAATATTACAATGTTTAAAGTTTTGTCAGTTACTTTCTAAACATGTCTATTCGTTTCGTTTTCCGTTTTTTGCCTCTTTTTGTGTCTCCTTATAGTTCGATTAATAGCATCCTATTACACCTTGAACATCTTGTATTCTAACATCTGTTTAAAAAAAATTCGAGTTTCCGATGAAAATGACATGTTAGAACAAAACCATAAAACAAATAAATAGCTATTAACCACTTATTGTTTATTTTTTATTTAGAAGTTAACATTATTTGCTCTAAGATTTAATGTGAAATTTTTAAATCCCAAACAGGTCATTCTGGTTGTGAAATATCAACTTAAAGGCCATGCAAAGTGACGCTTAACCTTTACTTAAGATGTAATACAATAACATAATTTCTTACGTATTTAATTCTGTATGACTAATGTGTTGTGGGCCCGGTAGCCGAGTGGGTAAGGGCGCTTGGCTGGGGGTTGGAGGTGGCGGGATCGATTCCCGGTCTCAGCGGAGGATGGGAATTTTTCCACGCTTCTTTCTCCTCCAAACGGGCCCTAGGGTCTACCCAGCCCTCTATAGAATGGGTACCGGGTTTCTTTCCCGGGAGTTAAAGGCGGGCCGACCCCCCGTCCTCAACTTTGTCCCGTAGGTTTCTGAACACTGGAGCCTACCCTCCAGCTGCATTGCGCGGTCCTCTGGGCCTGATCGCAACTTTAACTTTAACTTAATGACTAATGTGTCAGAGATTAAATTTTATCTAATATAAATAATAAGCTAGACTGTGTTTCAGTTTTATAGAAATAACAGCTTTCATTAAACTGAATTAGTCAGTGCAGTAACAGAGTGTTTTTAATCGATCAGAACATTGACTTTGAAAAAAAAAGTTTGCAAAAATTGTTGCAATGAAAAAATAAAATAAAATGATTATATATAAATCCTCTATTTGTCGTTGTTAACTTAAATTTATTTTTTGAAGAGAATTAAATATATCGTAAAGAATCATTCAAAAATGTTTTTATGGAATTTATAATGTGGTTTCGTTATAACCGTAATAGCAATATGTGAGAAACTTCAACAATAAAATAATATATATTTACCATTGATTTTTTTTATTGATTATGTTTTTTTGTGAGTTTTTTGTACAAATTTGCAATTAGTTCTCCAATATAATAATAGTAATATTATATATGTAAATAAAGGTAATAATAATAATATTGAATAAAGATAGATAGATATAAATACAAAATATTATCCAATATAAAAACTTATTTATTAAATTGTCTCAAATAATAACACACAAAATTGAATATTTAGAAATAATTATTGTAAAATATTAAAATCACAGCTAAATTCAGTAATTAACTTTGAAAATACAGTAAAACCTCCTTACGTCGTCACTCAAGGGACCAAATATTTTTGACGACATAAGCAGAGCGACGATTTAGGTGGAGTGGGAATTCATGAAAAAAAGCACCACTGAAATATAGTAGTTTCATGAATTGCTGTAGGATTCGGTGAGAAAAACAAGATTTTCAGAGATCAATTCATGCAATTAATGAATGAGTGGAAAATAAAATAAACACTTTTTATAGTTACCATCCATCCATAGTATTCTGTCCGAAGACAGGTCCAATTCTATGGAATTCGCAGGGAATTCCCAGAAATGCCTGGGGAAAGATACTGGGGGGGTTTCCTGTTGCCTTCCCCAGGATGCCATTAAGGAATGACGTCAGACCGAAGAGAAAGCAAAGAAGAGGCGAACAACACAGGAAAGGAAATTGAAACAGCCAAGCCACTGCCGGGATTCGAACCCAGATACTGGCGGACTGGCCATCACGGCAGTCCGCCGCCGAGACTGCACGGCCACGCCAGCACGGCGTATAGTTACCATATTTTAATCGTTTTAAATAAAGGCAATGTCTGTCTTTGAAACGTTCTAGCCAACCATTGCTGTCGCCGAAATCTTCAATGTTCAACTCCTTAGCAATTTCCATGGCTTTTTCTTTGAGAATCATGGCAGATATCGGCATATTTTGCGATCTGGAATGTTTTAGCCATCGAACTAAAACCTTCTCGATCTCGTCAAACTTCGATTTCCTCATTCGCTTTCTTTTGTCTTTGCAGTCAGCTTCTTCAATTATTTGTTTCGATGAAAGAATAACGTTTAATGTAGTCCTGGGAATATGGTGTTCTTTGCCAAAAGTTGTTTTCGAAACATTGGATTTTTCTATGATCAATTAAGTCTTTTTTTTCTTTAAAAGATAACAAGGTAAGTTTTCGTTTCCTTTGCATGTTAAAACGTAATCGAACTACGAAATTGCAAGAGAAAAAAATAGCCCTTATAGCGGGGTTTACTCGCTATGAAATGAACTCGCACTCAGAAGCGGTCAAGAAAAACGTGTACATGCGACAGAGTCGCAACGAGAAGTGTGCTTTGAATGATTAGCAGTGAGATTCCAAGAACCCAAATCCTCCGAAGGGGTAGGAAAGGAATCAAGTGACAGGCATGGCCGAAAATTCCCTGTAAAGGCATGGCTTTCTTAAAGTGAAAAGGCGGGGCTGAAAAGACAACACGATAGCATGCAAAATGGAGAAGAAAGATGTTTTTGGCCATTTTTGAGGGTGACGAGTTATTCGGAGTAGAATTAAATTTGGTGACGGGTAAAGGAGAGTTATTTTACATTATTGTGTATGAGACCTTGTCGGGACCAAAGAAAAACGATGACTTATCCGGGTGACGACTTAACAAGGTTTTACTATATCAGTTACCATTTATTTATTTTTTTAGAAGAAATTTATATTTCAATATTTCGATTTATCCCCCGCATCCTCCAATCTGTTTCTTTCTTTTATCACAGTTCGTCTGGGGTATTACTGACATTGCAGTGCTACTGTACTGATATCGACGGAGAGAGCGCGTGTAATCGTGAAATCACACTTTCATTCACAGTCACAGTTAACTCAATTGGCATTGTTTTCCAAATCAAAATGATTCTATATATTTCTTATATGAGATGAACTATGTTTGCTTTTTTGTTTTGTTTTTTCACACAAATTATTCGTTCTTGTCTTTAAAATATAAATATAAAAGGAAATAAGTTCGCTTCTCTTCTATAGATATCGTGTTTTCTCACGTATATTTGTTTCATCATACTGCCGCTAGTGTCTTCACTGTTTCCGGAAATCACAGTCATAAGTCGCTGTTCCGTTGTAACTGTTAGTAACTGAGATTTTCTGATATCTGAGAAAAACAAAATCTGAGTCCGTGAAATATAGGTCATTCATCACTAACGTATACAACATAAATATATTAAGCATTTAGGCAAGTTGTAGAATTTTACGAATATCTTCTTAAAAAAAAATTATTCTTTTGAAAAAAAAAAAGAATAAGATTTTTTAAAAATCCCAATTTATTTAATTAAATTAATTAAATGATCTTATCTGACAATATTTCAATATTATAATGTTTTAAGTTTGTCAGTTACTTTTTAAAGATATGTATTTGTTTTGTTTTCCGTTTTCTTGACAATAAATCGGAGGACTTTTCAACCTCGCATCAATATCATGCTTTCTCAAATATATTCGTTTCAGCATTCCGGCGCTAATGTCTTCACTGTTTCGTTTTATCTACAGTGACTACAGAGTACAGTGCGGCCATCCACCAGCGTCCGCCATGTTGTTCCCAACTGGAGCACAACTTTGTATAAGCCATAGAAGGGATTTTTCACATTTTAACTAAATTTTTTGATTCACAGTTGTTCTACTGCCTTTGATTGAATTTAATGTTAATTTGAGAAACACAGAAACATTTTTCGTTCAATTTTGCACCCTAAAAACACAAAATATATATATATAAAAAATAAACAAACCTTATATTTTGTGAGCAAAACTTCTTATTTATTTATTTATTTATTTATTTATTTATTTATTTATTTATTTTTTGTGTCATTTATATTTTTTTTATTGACACTCGTACAAAATACTATCAGTTATTTGTTATATAAGACAATAAAATAAAGTAAATATCTCTGATATTGTTGAATTTTATTAGGGGAAATGGTGGAAATAAATAATAAAGGGATATAAAGTCTTAAAAAAACGGATTTCAGAAGAAAAAAAAATTAATCATTTACTACAAAGTAACCTAATTACATTCCTTATAATATAAGTAACATAAAACTATAATATCTAACAATACATATACAACAATGAACAAACAATAGATTTACATACAATTATATATACAACAATAAACAAACAAATATATTTAAAAGAATTTTTGGAGTTTATTATCATGAAGCTATATTTATTATTAAATAAGTATACCGTATATGCTCCAATAGAGGCCCCCGGCGTTTATTTGCAAAACTAGCCTCGGCTCCCGGCGCTTAATAGAGACCGGCTGCTATTAGAGGCCGGCCATTATTAACAAAAACCTTCAGAACGCAATATTTTTACACATAAATAACGGCTAATATTACAAACAGCTACTTTATTTTCCGCTTTCTGCTTGCACCTTTGTCCACTTTCGCAGACAGAAGATTATCATATTGTTTCTTCCACTCTGATTCTTTTCGGATCAACACCATAATGACGAGCGGCCGCCTCACAGGAAGTTTCTTTCGCGTATTCCACCGAGCGAATCTTAAAGACTATGTCAAATGACCGTTTCGGCGGCATTTTGTAAGGCAATGTACCGTAAGGTATTACGCACGACTATAAAGATACGGACGCTTACACTAGTACCGGTAGGCAAATATCAAAGACCCGGCTACTGTTAGAGATCGGCTACTATTTGGCCGTGTCCCCTCTGCAGCCCGGCGCTTATTAGAGACCGGCGACAATAAGAGCCTCGGCGTTTATTGGAGCATATACGGTAAATAAATACTTGTGGCCTGTACGGTGACGAGCGGCTATGGAGTGTTCGGCAGATATTGTTGAATTTTAATAGGGGAAATAGTGGAAATAAATAAAGGCTTTCTATTGCTTATTATCATTATTTATTATAACAGATTTTTATAATTATTTTTATAATTATAATTATAATTATTTTTATAATTTTTACATTAATAATTATAATTATTTTTATAATTTATTTTTATAATTTTTATTATAACAGATAAGTAAATGTTTAGTTGTATATAAATCTATCATTTAAATTAAAAATGTACTTATCTGTTACAAGTATTATACTTAATAAGTATTTATTTATAATTATTTAAACTTATTTAATAATAAATATAATTTCATGATAATAATCCTCCAAATTATTTTTATAATTTATTTTTATAATTTATTTTTTGAATTATAATTATTTTTATAATTTTTATATTTATAATTATTATTATTTTTATAATTTATTTTTATAATTTTTATTATAACAGATAAGTAAATGTTTAGTTGTATATAAATCTATCGTTTAAATTAAAAATGTACTTATCTATTACAAGTATTATACTTAATAAGTATTTATTTATAATTATTTATACTTATTTAATAATAAATATAATTTCATGATAATAATCCTCCAAAAATTCTTTTAAATATATTTGTTTATACATTTATTAAATATATTTGTTTGTTCATTGTTGTATATGTATTGTTTATTATAGTTTTATGTTAACTTATATTATAAGGAATGTAATTAGGTTACTTTGTAGTAAATGATTAATTTTTTTTATTTTCTGAAATCCGTTTTTCTAAGACTTTATATCCCTTTATTATTTATTTCCACCATTTCCCCTATTAAAATTCAACAATATCAAAGAGATATTTACTTTATTTTATTGTCTTATATAAAAACATAACTGATAGTATTTTGTACGAGTATCAATAAAAAAAATATGAATGACACAAAAAATAAATAAATAAATAAATAAATAAATAAATAAATAAATAAATAAGAAGTTTTGCTCACAAAATATAAGGTTTGTTTTATTTTTTCTTAAATTGATTTTTATTTTATGTCTCATATTTTTTTTTTAATTTTTGCAGAAAAAAAAAATTAGGCTTTGCTCACAAAATGTAAGGTTTGTTTTATTTTTTCTTAAATTGATTTTTATTTTATGTCTCATTTTTTATTTAATTTTTGCCAAAAAAAAAAAAAAATTATGGATTTGCTCACAAAATATAAGGTTTGTTTTATTTTTTATATATATATTTTAGTATTTTTAGGGTGCAAAATTGAAAGAAAAACGTTTCTGTGTCTCTCAAATTAACATTAAATTCAATCAAAGGCAGTAGAACAACTGTGAATCAAAAAATTCAGTTAAAATGTGAAAAATCCCTACTGTGGCCTATATTAACTTAGAAGTAAAGACCTCAGCCCGGCCCCTTTGTTAGCCGGGTCCTGGTGCTGAGAGACCTACTGACCCTTTCCTTGTTGGGGTCCTGAGAATATGATATTTTCAGGGGCTACGCCCCGTCTCCCCTCCTCCTATATATCGAGATATTCGAGATATTTGGCATTATTTTCATTACTTTTCCGTTTAACATTTAGGTTAAATGTTAGAAATGCAACCATTTCATATCAGTAGTCAGCTGTGGCCTGATGCTTAAGTTCTCTGTGTCATATAGGGAAGATTGTCGGTTCTATTCTGTGTATGTACTTTTTTTTTCTCTTAATCTTTTTTTTCTTAATATTAGTGTTGGTGTGTTTTATATTTTTTTTTGTTTTGTTTTTTTTATTTTGTTGACTTTTTATTATTTTTCCTTACATTAATGTTCTTCTTTTATTAATTAGTTATTTTTAATTTTTTTTTCTTATATGGGTGTCCTTAAACTTATGCTTTAGCACAAAATTATTTTCACTTATACTATTATTAATTATTGTGTAATAAGAAAGCTTTTAACGGATAAAGGGACGAGATTACAAAGAAAGAAAAAGATAACAAATATAATATTCGGTAAAATGAAAATTTAGAAATTGAAAAAAAAAAAAAAAAAGGTTTTAAAAGTAGGCTTCAGTTAAATAGATTAGATTAGTTTAATTTGCATGGGTTGTTCCACTATGGCAGGTGTCTGCTTTCAATTGATTAGTCAGTGTAAATTAGATTAGTTTGATGAAGAATGTGATGAAAAGAAGAAAAAAGTAAATTTTAAAAAAAAAAATAGGCACGATAATCAAAGGAAAATATTACTGTATCTAAATGAAAAGAAAAAGTATAATAAAATATGTAAAGAATAGAAGATTATGACGGCTACAAATATAAAAATATAGAAAAAATTAAAAAAAAAAACCAGGTACTGAATTTTCATAAATAATTCATGATATTAAAGGGAATTATACGAATTTTGAAGAGCACATGAATATATATAAGTTATAAAGATTTTTTATATCAAGTTATTAGGAAAGGAAACATATGCGAATTATAAGGTGAAAAAAGATCTTGGAAAAGAAAAGAACTTTATAAAAGATACAAATGTAATCTATATTACTAAAATATTTTATTTCTCTGTCTGTCTGTCTTTCTGTCTGTCTGTCTGTGTGTCTGTCCGGCGCAATTTTCTGAGCGAATGGAAAATAGAAATAATTTTTACAATGAAACATCCGCGACAGGAATCGAACCTGCAACCTTCTGATCCGAAGTCAGATGTCTTATCCATTAGGCCATAGGGACTACAACTCTCTTTATATGGTTTTTTGACTTATATCTCCTTTCCTTTCCCCCATCAATAAGGAATGTATTCAATCTTTTTTTTGAA
>JAFIDM010006747.1:17809-28912 GCA_023159025.1 Thereuonema tuberculata
GGGAGTTTCTCCTCAGTTTTCTCTCTGTTTTTCCTCAATGCTTTGGCAGGTTTTTCATATTCTAAGATAAAAAAGAAAAAAGAAAATTTATTAGAACCTATAAGAAAATAAGAAACCTACACCCCAAATGAAAGGAATATAATTGCTTACCTCTGAATTCGTTCTCTTCTAAAGAAAATCTATCTTCATTCTCTATTTAGGTAAAAAAGAAACACTGTATTAGTTTCTAACAAAACTGAAATGCTTGTTAATTAAAAATGCTGAATTCGTTGGCAGAAGTACAAAATAGTTTATTTTCTTGTTAATATTTTGAAACTAACATCTTGAAGCGTGGAAGTTTATTGAAATGGATTTTTCACATTAAACGACTGGAAACATTCAAACTCTGTGAAGAAATTTAAGAATTTCAAAGATTAAATAAAGCTAATCTTACCGAACACTGGAAGTTCATATTTATATCCTTTTCCCATTGCTAAAACCAAAAAAAAAAAAAATCACAACTGTGCATGAAACTATTACGTGTAATAGACAAACAATGCTCACATTAATTGTACATAGATTGTTTTATATATGTAAAAGTTTTAATTTCAGAATTAACTGGGTGTACCAGCTGGAGACTTAACTAAAAAGCATAAATAAAACTATAATGAAATAGTAATGACAGTCAAAATGAACTTTGCTTCCCTATGCTTATTTTTTTATTTTTTATTTACATTACTACTTTCACCTGTTTACTATTGTCTGGTTCTAATGTATTAGTCGACCGTCATTATTGTCTTAAACAAAGGGTTTTCCTTAACAAAGCAAACAGGCTGGTCATCCCTGCTCTCTAATATAAGCCTTTATCTCACTCATCGTAGAGAGTTCGTCAAACTCTTATTATGGCTTCGTAAAACTCTTCTTCAACCTTTTAATATAATTTTACTTATATTTTACAAAATAAAACGATTTTACACTCACGCATTTGCATTTTGTAGAGTCCGTAGGGAACAATACGTGGCCCTGCAAAGGTTTCCTCTGGCACTGCTACAATCACCAGTAAAAGGATAAAGACAGTGTAGGGAGCCATTTTTCTACTGCAAATGACAAATTAAATTCATTAGCAATAATAAACAACAACCAAAGTTAAAAATTTAAAAGAAACATTTCAAGCCAACAATAAATTGTTTTATAAAGTTTCATAATAAAAACATTCTAAGTTAATTGTAAATTTTTTGAGGAGTATTAACGTAATAGCTAAACAGAACAATTTTTCTAGCCTTGCAAAATTGGGCGCAACCTTTAGTATTATTTTTTTATATTTAATTAACCATTAATATTACTTTCTTGTTATCATCAATTTTATTTAAAAATTTTCTCCAGTAGATACAGAACAGTTAGGGCCATGAATACAAATCACTGGCATGGGCCAAATTCGGCATTTTTGCTTGCAGTAGATTACACGGTGTCACAGGAGAAAAGATCAGTGTTGTGGGAGGTCATAAAATCGGTCATTCTAAGTTTACATGAACATGTGCCCAATTACGAACAGTTTGAAGATAGATCTATGTGAATGTTCAGTATTTTAAATTTGCGCGCAATACTGTCGTTTCCTACTACTCAAGACGCCAGTGTCTGAAGCACTGTGAATAATAAATAATAAAAATAAAATTTAAATTTTGAAAATTTATTATAAACTGGAACAAATTTTTCACTTGAACAATTAAATATTACACATAGTATGTAATATCTCTTTCTTATCAATAATTTTGTAATTCTACATTCAAATGCCGCTATAATGAAAACCGGAATATGACATATGTTCAAATAAACCTTTTTTCTTTTAGAATGAACGGATACTCAATATTGATTGATCTTCCTTGGACATCGTGTGTATTGACTTTTAAAGCCTTTTACTGACATTTAAATATATGCATAATCATGTAGTGTATGTAAATTTAAATTTAAAAAATCCGAGGAGTCAAAAATTAATGAACATATTTTAAATGTAAATTAAGATATAATAGATTATTAGGCAATTGTAACATAGTCACAAAATAAAGCGTCTTTCATAAGCGAAAGTGAAACCAGATTAAATACGCTTCTAATATTGAAGAATTGAATAATTCATCCATAAACAAAATTTCAACGGCCAAATTTGTCGTCTTCTATAAGATAATGTGGTGCACGATTCAAAGTCGATTTAATATTGATTTTGTATTTGAGCCCTAACGTAGTTTTTAATGAGCCTTTAGCAGCAATAGTGTTAACAAAACAGAAAAACTTAAGGAACGTATCGATGTCGTAACTTGAATCATAAGGGCTGGAAATTTGGTGGACACATGGAACTCACCGAAAGAAACTGGAAATGTTTTTGCATTTGGAAGGGTCTGATTGAGGCCCGCTTTCCTTTTGTTGTATCTCTGTAATAGCAACTTTTAGCCAGTCAGTTATTCATATAAAAAAAGGATAATTGACCTCTAACATATAGAAATACATGTTTGAGTAACTGAAGTCGCCTGAATATCAATGCAGTTGTAGGCTTTAGGAACCTACAAGTCTAAGCCGAGAAATGTTTGTAGTTATCCTTGTTCATTATCATAAAAATAATCGCATATTTTGCTATACTACAAAAATTTCAATATAGCAAATGTATAAAAAAAAAATATTGATAGCTATACTTAGAAATCCTAAATTATACAACGCAACGAAACTATATTCTTTTGATTTAAATGAATTGTTATTTTTTTCTTATCAGCAGTAAGTTAATACTTAAGAGTGATTAGTGGAGTGAATACAAAAACAGAAACAAAAAACAAATAGGCCTCAAAAAATCGACCAAAAATCATCAATTGAATCTGCAAAAGTATTTGTGCTTTAGAAAATCCTGAATGTAAATATCTATTGGTAATCAATCCTGTAGTGAACCACGTTTTCGAAGAAAACTTCTTCTATGATTACAATAGGAACCCATTAAATAATTTCAGTTGAAATGAAACTGTTCTTTTGATCAATGATTTCCACTGATGAGATATGAATTAGTAGCTTACCTCTGGAGTCAAACTCTTCCACTGAAGTAGCTCTTCTTGATGCCCGTTTTATAGAGATCTTAAAAAAGATTCTGATTGGCTGTAGCTTTATTATTGTTATTGATTTCTTTAATGAATTTCTTTATGAGTTAATAAACAACAACTCATATGACAAGGAATCCTGGTGGAGAATTCTTATATTACAATTGAATTGGAATTTGTTCTTCAGTTCATATATCTTCTTCATTTCTATTAATAAGACTAAGAAACAATACGAAGTATCAAACATTGCATCTGATTGTAATCATATTATAATAGGCTATTATTTGAAATTTTTTTTTTCAAATGTCTAAAATAACTAAAACTTTTAAAAAAGAAATAAATTCTTCATTTTCTCCTTTTAATATTTCAAATTATTGTTACTATAATTCTTCAAAACCGAATATCTCATTTCTCTTACAATTAAACGCTAATATATGTTAGCTGCTCCATTATATATATATATATATTGTTATCGATGATTACCATGAAATTTAATGTAACAATAATTTTGAACAGTTAAAACCCTACAGAAGCAAATATACTTGAATTTGAAAATGGTAAAAAGAAAAAATTGTAGAAGCAATGCTTATTTATAATATATATAAAATAGATATTCTACAGAAATATAGAAGTATTTCACATGTAGTGCTTTTACTATCAATAACTTACATTAAATTTATTTTTTAAAATTGTACAACATTGAAATAAAAACTATTTAAGTTTTATCAATAACAGCGTGAATTGCAATAAAAAAAAACTACACATTCAATTTCTTAATATTAACGTGCAAAAGTTGAACAAGAAAATGGAATAATGAGAGTGCAAAGTAATAAGTTCTAACTTTAATTTCAGGTTAATTTGTAATTTCGACAAAAAATTACTAATCTTTACTTTATGATTTCCTTGTATATGTTCAAGGTTTTTTTTGTTCCTCAAAACAGCCAAAATGTGTAAAAAAAAATGTCGCAGAAATAATTTTGGTTAAGTTTCAGTAGCGAATCTACCTATAGGGGGAGTAAGCGGTTGCTTAGGGTTCCCTAGCTGCTGAGGGTCCTCCAAATTATTATTTGTTTATAAAGGCTACTCCATTTTTTTTATTGTGTTTATTTGGAGAAAAAAAAAATTTGTATGATCAATGAATAATTTCTTTTTATTTTTCTAGTTTTTCAAATGATTTTCACGTTCACTGATATTCCGAAAACTTAACTGGTGATAAAATTAAAAGGCAATGGCTAATGTATTCTCTCTTAACAGGAAGTTTATATTGCTTTGCTCGCGTTTTCTTTGATGGTCTACATGGATCAAAATCCAAGTTTTCCGAAGGTGGATTTTCAGACTGGAAAAATGCCTCTACACGGATTACAAAACATGAGAACAGTTCTGGACATCAGAGCTGTATGATAACAATGAATTCTAGACAAAAGCACTTGAAAGAAATGATTTATTATTATTGGAAATCCTATTCACAAAAGAAAAATAATACTGGACAAAGTGTTGCAAAGAGTAGTTTCAACTATAAAGTTTCTCTCATCTCGTGGATTAGAATTTCGTGGTGATACACAAGTACTCAATTCTCAACAGAATGGCTTCCTTCTGTTGACTTGAATGGTACACCTTGTTTGAATAGCTTGAGATGTTTTGAATTACTTAATAAAGTGTGAACTTTTTTCTTTATTCTCTTATAGCAAAATACGGTAATCAAGGACGAGCAAAAGCTTCATATCTATCTTATTTTGAGGAAGTCGTAGAGATTATGGGAAATAAAGTATTCAAAACCATCGTAGAAGAATTCAAAACCTTTGTAATGTTGGAATAGCAGATAAAATGGTTGCTGAACGTTTTCTCACTTTCATTCCCATTGCAAGTCACACTGGAGAAGATCTTGCTAACATTGCCTTAAAATTCTTTAAACAAATTGGAATTGATTTAGCTAATCTATGACATGGCATCAAACATGTCAGGATGCTACAAAGGGCATCAAGCACTTACAGTATTATGATTATCAATAATCTTGTACATTCCATTCCATGTGCTGCACACTCCCTTAATTTTTAAGTGTCTGTGCCGTGGGAAGCTGCATTCGAGTAGTTTCATTCTTTACAAAAGAATTATAATTTCTTTTCTGGTGCAACTCAACGTTGATCAGTAATACTTCAGTGCCTTAAAGCTAAAATTGGAAGTGAGTCTACGTTGTTAGTTAACGAACATCTGATTCTAAATGGTCTGCAAGGGTGGATGCCACAAAAGCCTTGTCTAAAAGCTACAGCTGTTTTGGAGAAGCTCTGAAGTTAAAACGAATCAACGATGGCAATACTGAGGATGTTGCTTTGCGACGAAGACAGAAGGTTACGGTTGAAACCATAGATATGTTCAGCTATTTCTCATCGCATTGAAGCATATAAATATAATTTGGTTTCCTGGTCAAATATCCAGCAACGAATGATGAAGACATTTCCAACAGCAGCAGTCAAGTTTCTCAGGTTTTACTCAGATGGCAGATTTGTGTCAGAATTTCTTCACTTTGGGAACTTTGTTGGGCTATTTGATGAATTCAGGCACAAGCATACCCCATAAAGTAAATAATGGATTAACTTCTTCATTCCCTAATGTTGAACTAGCAATAGGATTTACTTGTTTAATGATAGCTATGGAGACTAGAGAGAGGAGTTTCTCTAAGTTGAAACATCTAAAGAATGTACACAGTGGCACAAGAATGACAAGACTAGCTCTCATGGAAAGTGAAAACGATATTCGCAATAACTTAAATAATTTAACTGATTTCTGGAAAAATTTGTTTCCAAGAAATTGAGCTAAACAAATGTTTGACTTTTAATTGTTGTTAGCCTTAAAAATAAATTTAGTTTTCCTTTAACTTTTTTTTTTCCTTTTTTACATTGTTACTAGGGATGGGGTACACAATACCTGTAGCCCAGGGACCTACAAAATCTTAATCCGGCCCTGAAAGGAACCCTCACGAAAACAAGCAAGAGTAAGAAAACCGCTGTAACCAGTGGTTATCAAACCTAGACCAAGCTAAAGCTGAACATAAAAGGCATTCTCATTAGTTCTTTTTTTTCAGTTTTCTTAATATTTCTCAACTATTAGATTATGAAATAGTAAATATATAACAGATGTTTACGGTCGACATGAATTGCAATAAAGGAAACATCAATAATCTTTCGCGAATTAGTTAAAAAATATTTATTTCTACTAAATTTATAATCTTAACGACGATCCCCCTGTCTCCCTCTGGTAAGTATGAGATAATCCAAGAAGAATCGATTCCAAGCGGTTATGGCAAAAAGTGATATTTTATTCCTTTTTGAATGAACTCATTATTTGATATCGCGCGAACAAATCGAATAAAAATAGGATTGGATGTTGGGGGACCAGGAGTAGTCCAATAGTTAGCGTTCCTGACTGCGAGGGCGAAGGTCCTCGGTTTGAATCCCATGCAAGGCGAAAAAAAAATTTAAAAAAAAGGAAATTTTATAATCTGACTTTCTCAGCAAAGGAAACTAATAATTAACAATTGCGCCGGACAGACAGACAGAGAAATAAAAGATTTTAGTAATATAGATTAGTTTATTAATTATTATTACAATTTAAATCATTGTGAGAACTTGATACTAAATATATCAAGTCAAATACTTTAATTGATAAGACATTTTTTATTAAAACTTTATTATTATATTTTTTTGAATTTTCATTCAATTAGTAGCTATTTACATTAATGAGAATACCTTTTTTTTTAGGAAATTTTGATTGATAGATAAAAATATTTTTATAATAAGTATCAATCTCTATCCGCAAGGAATACATCAATATTAGTAATAAGTAAATATATATATACAGTGCTCTTTTTGTCATAGAACACATTGGAACGGCGTTCCACCATCTTTTTTCGACGGATTTTTATTTAAATTGATGTTTGGTCCAAATAGAATCGCCTTGTTGAGCAGAGCAGGTCGGCAAACGGCAACAAAATTACTACAACGGTTCTGCTTGTGCACCGTATTCATAGTATTATGAGTATTATATAAAATTGCAAAAAAAAAAAAAAAAAAAAAAAAAATTTTTTTCGCTCCACCATCTTTTTTTTTTTTTACAAAAAGAGTACTGTATATATATATATATATACGATAGTTTTATGCCTGGTTATTGAAAGGATTTTATTTATTAACTTTAATCTTTATTGAATCTTTATTGACCTTTTTTAGTTGATAATTTTCATTTCGTTGCGCTCTTTTTTTCATCCCCATTTGAATTATATATTTGCATGTTCGCAGAATAGATGTTCGAACTATCAAATTTAAAACTCATAAATTGGGTTCCTAATAGAAAAGTGTATATTCGGTTATTGATCGCAAGAGAGGCTGAAGGCGCGGTGCTTTAACTTTCGAAACCGAAATTAGAGGAAAAATAATAAGAACCTGAGGTGTTTTTTGTTGTTGTTTTTTTTTTTTGTTTTTTTTTTTCCCTTATAGTCTATATATTTTTTTGTTTTTTTTGGATAATTTCAGATAAATCCGCATCTTTCCTTTCTCACAAAGAAACTACCAATGTAAATACAAAACTATAGTAGATTTTATTTAAATATTGTTATTTATTTTGTTAAATTACGTAACTTAACTATAACATACAATTTATAGTTTTTTTAGAGTTCGAGTAAATTTTGATCCAATCTCTCTGGAAACATTTTTGCGGATGCTGTAGAATGATAAGAACTCGCAATTTAAATATATCTCGTTTTGGTTAATTTATTGAATTTTAAATGATTTTCTTTTTATTTAAAAAAAAATCTTTCCATGAAAAAATGTATAGTATACATAACCGAATACAGTACCGTAAGATTAATACATGGAAAAGAATATATTTGAATAAATATTATTGAATTTCAATTAACAAGTTGACGTTGTATGGATTGTGTTGAAATTCGTACAACAGCAGTCTTTGAATGAAAATAATAACCTAGTCATTTCAACAGTATTTTAAAATGAGATATAAAATTATACTGAGTTAAATGCGCAGAAGTCTTTTTTTTTTTTTTCGGTTTCTGGGCCAATCAGAATTCCGTTACGTGATCCAATGAATTCCTCATCAGAAAGCTTACGTCATCATCTTCAAATTTAACGAACTATATTTTAAAATGTAATGATAGTAAACTTAATGAGAATAGAAAACTAAATTAAGTCGTTACACATGGTTTCTCTTACTTATTTAACATTTCAGAAATTCTTTTGAACATTTTAATTAAAATTAAATGTGAAAAAAGAAAATACTTTAACTTTAGTACATGGAATCAGCTTTTTAGGCTTTTAACATAAGATACCCTAAAATGAATTAAACCAACTTATTAAAGGGTGTAATTCTTGACAAAATAAACTCATTTTACTTTCTGTTGTTCTTGAAAATTGAAAATTTAAACTTTTTGAGTTCTCTTAAAATTATTATCGTTTTTATTTTTAAAGAAGCCATTAATTGAAAAATGCTAATTTTTATGCTTCTGAAAGATGCCTTGTATCCACGGTTTGTCTGTCAGTGGACACATATCCTACAATGCTTTGCAACGGTTAGCTCAGTTGTAAGTGGCCTGAATGTTGAATGTTGTAGGTGGCCTGTTAGCTCAGTTGATTAGAGCGTCGTGCTAATAACGCCAAGGTCGTGGGTTCGATCCCCTCATGGGCAATTCTTATTCATTTTAGTTTTTTCCACAGTTTCTCAACTTAGGTTTTTTTTTTTTTTTAATCATTATTAGGAATTTATTGACCACCCCGGTGCAGTCTATTCTAAAGTAAAGGTGACTCAGAAGCCGTTGCGAAGCACTGTATTGGTTTACTAATCACTCTCCCTACCTTGTTTTAATAAGAAAACCACATAGATTTATAAAGTTATTTCTATGTACTTAGTAGCGTAAAAAAATTAAAAATATTTAAAAAAATAACTTATTGGACATATTTTTAAATTCGGCAATTATATCCAGTTTCTATTAAAATAAATCAAGAGTAAATCGGAAAACTTTCTAATTAAAACCTATTAACAATAACTTATCCCAAAACATCTGAGAATATTATTGCTGTTAAATTTCATATAATTATAAAATAAATTAAAATTTGACAACATTAAGAAAAAAATTATTGAATTTGCCAAATATAGTTAAATTCAGAAAAAAATTACAAAGGAAACAAACAAACAAAATGTTTAGAATCTAATACTATTCTTATTATTACATTACATTTAAAGTTGAAATTTAAACCCTACACTCTAATTTTAGTAATTACAAGCATTTTATTTAGTGGAATTCATATTTAAAATAGAAATTAATAAAAATAATTTGAAATGGAAATTTTCTGAATTGGAAGTAATTTGAATTGGATATTTATATTTAGTTATAAGTTATTTATAAAACCAAATATTTGGTTTTTACAAATGCTATAATTCTTCCAGATTAACTGTCGGAGTAACCCCATTTCTTTTAATATATATTTGTCCGGCATATAATCCTTTATATTCAAAAACTTAAAAACTCTTTAAATTTAACTTGATCTTTTCCTTCTAATCTCGTAAAATTTTTAATCTATGCATAGCTATGCTTTGAAATGACATCAGCTCAGTGGAACTATTGTAAATATTTAAATTCAGTCTGTGTTAGTGATCTGTTCTTTATTCTCTTCGTTTTTTGTTTTGTTTTATTATTATTATACCTGTGTACACTTTTATTGTCTTTATATAATATTATCGCAATCCAGTACATTGTAATTTTTAATGGTTGGATTCAAGAAAACGAAATCGTCAGTTTTAATTAGATACAATTCTTCATATTTTTGAATTATGAATCCATTATTCCGTTTCTTCTATTTCGTATTCTTTATTGTGCTTTTCTTATATCCAGTTCCCTGTTCTAGTTTGTGCTTGTTTCATTAAGAAATGAAACACTTTAGTTTGGAAACGAAACTTGTATCTAATGTTATAAAAATATTTTAATAATTTTCAATTTATTGGATCTGGAAAACTAAATCTGATTTCATATCCAAGGGATTACCTCCTATCTAAATACATCTATTTTGTTATACATCTTATATTAATGATCTCTATAAATAGTAATTTTTTGCTGTTTTGTTAATTTTTTTAACCCTTTCTTCTGGTTAACTAATGTTTCATTCCCTCATCCTCTTCTCCCATTGATGGATTGAATCCTCAAATCTGGACAGATTCTTCCAGATCTTTTGTGATTTCAATGAGCTCTCTCTAATATTTCAGTGTGGACATTTTTGAATATATTGGATCCGTTTACTTGGGTATCCCTAAAGTACCAGTGTTCTTAAACAAATTCAAAGAAGCTGTGCAACTGAATGAGATCATAAGGAAATAGTGAATTTGATTTTGTATTAAGTTGTATCTTTTTTTTTCTTTTTTGTGAGCTTCTAAATTTCTATTTCACGCCTTAATTATTCACTCCGTGTTTGTTGCTTGTAAGCTACGCAGGTTGTATCAGTTGAACTCGGTCAGTTTTGCATACAGTAGCAACAATCGAATGACCTGGTCAATTTCGGCGATGCTGTATTGGTTCTTTTCGGTAGTGATTGTGGTGTGTGACCCTTGCGCAGCATGTTTTGTTGCAGCAGAACCAGTGTCTTCAAATTTCTTCTTGGTTTCAGTCATTGTTTCATGTTCGGAGGTAAAACACTATATTTTCTCATCAAATACATTTTTTCTGCAGAGATGTTGTCCTTCGACTCATGAATAAACTTTAAAGACAGACACACGTTTAACTTCAATCGGAACGTACCACTTCACCTGTCTGCCATTGTGAATTATCGCACGGTCACTAACGCTCATTCAATGTCACGATGTGTCTATACTGACATCATGTGCATGCCTACTGTTGTAAATAGGCAAAGCATTTCTATGCCCGCCTTGTGTTAGGATAGTGTTATTCTCGTATAAGCAAGAAAATAAACTTCTCGAAAATTAGCAGGAAGAAGTTAGAGGCTTGACCGATCCAACTGATACATCCTGTACTTTAACTAGCCTTCATTGCCAATAAAATATA
>JAFIDM010006748.1:0-14957 GCA_023159025.1 Thereuonema tuberculata
TTATATAATCCAAAAAAATTCTTTACATAATATTTACAATTTCCACAGTATATTAAATTTGTGACAATTTAAGCCCACCCACAGCTCCGTATGTCTAATAAGTTTTGAGATATGGCACTTCAAAAATTGGCATGTTTTCGCATGTTTTCCAAAAATTTAGTTTCCCTTTTGTTTTCAAAAGGCACAACCGCTCATCCTACAATAAAAATTATAATAAACTACATTTTAGCCCATTTAATTACCTTTCATTTAAGCGCAAAACGGGGTCAGTAGACCATATAGTTCTCTTGGAATCACTAAAAAATCAAAAATTGCGAAAATAGATTTTTTAGATATGGGCCTAACCTAAACACTGCTAACATGAAATTGTGAGCATTAGGTGAAAGAAAAAGCCAGGTAAAAAGTTGTATGTCTATTGACATTTGTTATGTTACATAAATAATTAAAATGTTATAAAAAATTAAAGTTTACATTTTTTGGAGGGTCCCGGTTGATCATCTTGATGAGACAACTGTTGTTCAGACAACATCTCCAAATATAAAGATTTGTCGATGTATTCTTCGAAAAATAATGTCTATCAGCAATGGCATTGTTGGGGGCTCTGAAGTCAATTGCCATATGGCACAAGAATTGGGAATTGATGGGATCAAAAAGATCACGGGAAACTCGTTTGGGAAAGTTGGCTTCAAACAAAAAGACAAGGTATGAACCTTGTCGTCCGTTAACGTCAAACTGCAAAACAAGCAGGTTGAAATAGATCCTCTCACCATTTTCCAAAGGCTCTGTATCACAAAACATACAGATAAGGACCTGAAAGAATACTTCAAATACGAGTTGGCTCCCTACCCAATGGCTTTGTTTTGTGAAGAGAGGATGTGTAAAGGCACAAAATCAAGCTTTTACTCAGCTTTTACCCTACTCCCCGAAAACATTCCTATAAGAACCCTACATTCGTTGTTGTGGATGGAGGCTACTTGCTTTATAAGGTCATCTGGCACCAGAATAGGTCACTTAGGGAAATTGTAGCAGCTTACGTCAGCTACACATTAAGACACTTTGGGAGGAATAAGACAGTTGTGTTTGACGACTACCCAGAAGATGGGGTAACAAGAAACACAAAAACTGTAGAAAGGTTATGTTGGTATGCAGCTTCTTCATGCAGCAAAATAATGTTCGAAGATTCAACATTGAACAAGGTGTCCCAGGAGAAATTGCTGGCAACCGATAACAACAAACGGTACATGATCGACTTCCTCTGTTCAGGATTGGAAAACGAGAGGATCCGAACAAAGCAAGCAACAGAGGATCCGAACAAAGCAAGCAACAGAGGATGCAGACTGCACTATAGTGAGAACAGCGCTAGACAAGAGCAGATCCAATGAAAAAGTAATATTAGTTGGAGAGGATGTGGATGTCTTGTTGCTTCTAAATGGATTGGGATGTAGTGTGGACAATATGTTCTTCCACAAAAGTGCAGGAGTGAATCAGGCTCTCTGCAGTTTTCCTCTACATCTTTCAATCCCGGAGAGCTATCATTTCCTCCTGGATTTGTATTATTTGTACACGCTTTTACCGGATGCGACACTACTTCTGCCCTTGTCTGGCATGGAAAGATGAAGATTTGGGCGCCCTCCAAAAGCATCCATGGCTGGTTGATGTGGCTACCATTTTCCTACAGCCGGATGCCACTCATGACAAAATAGCCGCTGCTGGAAATAAACTTCTTGTGGCTCTGGATGGAGGAGGAGTCACAAGCACTCTTCGCACTCTCCATTATGAATCTTCGTGCGATCAGCTGCCAAAGCCAACGTCCACCTGGCTCGTCTGCCCCCAACTGAAGAGGCTGCAGCTCAACATGCATTTCGAACATACCATCAGGTTCAGGAATGGTTGGGGGTAGAAAAGAACAACCAACAAGGGCTGGACCAGTAACCAGCAGGGGCTGTTACCCGTGACTTCCACAAAGGAACCAGCTCCTACAACCCTCCTAAAATTCATATCATGCAAGTGCTGCAAAGGGTACAATGGACGATTGTTGCACATAAAGGGCTAAAGTGCTCCGTTCTCTGTCATTTCTGTCGGGACAAGTCATGGCAAAATGTTCCCACACTTGAAATAGAGGACTCCGACACCGAAGAATACATCGACAAATCTTTCCCTTTGGAGGAGATGTTGTCTCAACAACAGTGGTCTCATCAAGATAATCAATCGGGACGCTCCAAAAAATGTAAACTTTAATTTTTCATAACATTTTAATTATTCTCTGTAATGTAATAGATATCAATAGACATAACAATTTTTTACCTGGCTTATTCTTTCGCCTAATGCCCACAATTTCATGTTACCAGTGTTTAGGTTAGGCCCATATCTTAATAATCTATTTTCGCAATTTTTGATTTTTAGCGATTCCAAGAGAACTATATGGTCTACTGACCCCGTTTTGAGTTTAAATGAAAGGTAATTAAATGTGCTAAAATGTAGATTCTTATAATTTTTATTGTAGGACGAGCGGTTGTGCCAATATGTAACTAAAAACAAAAGGGAAACTGAATTTTTGGAAAACATGCCAATTTTTGAAGTGCCATATCTCAAAACTTATTAGACATACGGAGCTGTGGGTGGGCTTAAATTGTCACAAATTTAATATACTTTCAAAATGATAATGACAACTAATTTCAAAATACGCATAGTTTGTGAATTAAACTGCAGAAACTTCAAAAAGTCCAAAAATTTTGCAGGTTTTCACGTAATACGCAGCTAGCACAACTTTTTTTTGCTTGCAAAACATAGTTTAACACTTCCCTAACAGGTCCAAATGACAAAAAAGCAGCTTAACATCGCGTTTTGCGTTTTTAACGTTTTTTTTTTTGTACAATTTGACTGGCCTATTTTAAGGACTAAAAAAAAACAAAAAATAAGGACCTCTAAATGCCTTTGGGGGCCCGGAGCGAAAGTTCAACAACCAAAAAAAAAAACTGAGTAAAAAGTAAGGAATTTTTAAAAATGGGGCATAAAAATAAGGACTTTTAAGGACTCAGTGTAAAAATAAGGACTTTTAAGGACTTGCAAGGACCGGTATGCACCCTGAACCACTTGATGGGGACCACTTGAAGCATTGGATCGTTTGGCTGGGGGTCCTTCTCGCCAAACGACACTAGTTTTTTGTTTTTGCAGAGCAATTCGCTCCCTCTCCTCCTTCATGTATTTCAATAGCCTGCATGTACCTACTCGCGTTTGTACCTCGCTGAGTGGATTGGCTTTCTCGGTTACCACTGGCGCCGTCGTTCCTCCACCATTCTCTAACGGGGCTCCTAGGTCTGTTTCCTCTGCTTTCGGTACTGCGATCTACTTTCCTCGTCTCGGTTGGAGGTTGTTTTGGCTTTTCACCAGTGTGTTTCTGGTTGTAGTTGCCGTTCCGGGCTCCGGATGCTGCATTGGTTGCGTTGCCATTCCTTTCTCCCCACGTCGACCCTTCGCTGGAATGGTCGTAATTTCCGAGCATCAAATGGAATCTTTCTAGGGACAATGGTGCAATGCTCTTAAGCATATTTTGTATATGCACTGGGAAGTGCCTTGTCATGAAACAGATGATTTCATCTTCCGTCATTGGTGGCTCGCATTGGCGTAATGACGCTATTTTGTTTTCCGCGTAGGCTTTCATGCTCCCAAAAGTCAGTAACCAACGTGAATTCATCATTTCACACTTGAAGCTTACTTGAGCTTCTTTGCCCTAAAAGCGGTTTAAAAACTTTTGCTTAAACTCCTCCATGTTTACTGGAAACGGATCAAGGGTGTCAATCCATGATTTTGCCGCTCCTTTTAGCATTTGGTAAATTATTCGCGGCTTCAGTGCCTCTCTGACATTTGTCAATGCGAAATAATTTGTAACAGCCTTCATAAATGCACTGGGATGTTCGCCAGACGTCCCATTGAAAGTCAGTGTTGGTGGTATATTGGTCAATGTGGTCGCCAGTGTCACTGGTGCTGTTGGCAGGCGTTCCATCTTGTTATCTATGTCCTTAACTCGTTCTTCAACGAGCTGTCGAACTTCCTGTACTTGCAGAACAACCCCAGTCTCCACCCGTGCTTAGCTGGGCATGTTTGTCAACCGCGTCGCGGTGCGCCTGCCCGACCTTCTCTGTTATTTCCATTATGCTTTGCTTGACTCCACCAATTTGTCCATTGACTTGGCTGAGTTCAACGGCTACTTGGCCTTCTAAGGTGTCGCACCTTTGCTGCACTGCTGATTCGACTTGGGCTATACGGCCATCGAAGGTCATTTTAAATTCCTTGATTGTAAGTTGGACTTGTCCTTGATATTCCGAAGACCTTGTTCTAACTTTTGGGAAAACTTTTCTTTTTGGGAATCGATTTTTGCGCTTTGCTCATTTATTTTTGCATCTAATTTCTGAAGCGTTTCTCCAGTCTTTGCAGCTTGCTCCTTGACTATGGTATTCAGTCTCTGAATTGATTCGTTAGTTTTAGCCATTTGAGCAGCAATTTGTTCATTCAACCTCGTGCTCTGTTCGTTCATTTCCTTCTTTTGCTCTCTGGCCATGTTCTTGATAAGTTCCGCCAGTTCACCCATGGATACTGCGCTGATCTGTGATTCTGTTGGCGACTGTTGTATCTGCGCCGCTGCAGTAGTCTCCGGTGTGGAAACCTGCGCGTCTCCAGTTGCATTTGTACCCTCCAAATCCAACTGCTGCATTCCCATGGACAGGTCGGATACACTCTGTCCGTCTGTCTCTTCTTCACTCGGATACCTCTCAGCTTCGCGGTATTCAGCGAACACACTCCTGGATTCCCTGGGGGTATCACCCTCACCATCACTCATTTTAAACGTGAATTAACAATTCCCTCACTGGTTACTTCTTGACGTCTAAGTGCACTAAACAGTTCTCCCTATTTGTTCTAGGCTGCGTTAGCGTTTCGGACCTGTTCCTTTTTAGCAGACCATGGCCGCTCAGCTTACCGGACCTGCCGCTTCGGGCCTGCCGTGGCCGCTCAGCTTACCGGATCTGCCTCTTCGTGCCCCACATTGGGCGCCAAAATATGTGACGTAACTTTTGGAGGAAGGGGTTTGTTGTATTCGTTGGGCGCCAGAATACATCACAGATGCGTATTCATCAAGTTTTCCCTCGGTCGTCACACCCCAGTACTTAGCTCGAGCCAATCTCAGGCGTAGTGTCCACTGAACAACCATAAAATGAACAGGCCAATACGCAATAAGTAACATAAAACATAACTCTTTAGCTTTTATTCTGAACAAATGGAAAAACAATAGCTCCTACTTGGAGATTACGGTAACGAATGTCACACAGCAAAACGGCGGTTTATTAACTTTCGCCCGCTCACCGTTCTAAACTGATAATGTAATTGAACCAAGAAGACATTTGTGCTTTTGCAATTGTTTGACTTGCACTAACTCAATCACTCTTAACTTCCATTCACGTATTCACGAGAATTCAAAATATTCACTTCACTAAACTAGACTATTGCACTGAAGTTTTCTTCTAATTAACACATGCAGCTAAATAATTAACTTGTCCCAAAATAGGATTTACTCCACTGAATAATGTAATAACTCAGTTGAGAAGAAATTCACTTAAATTCACTTACAATATCACACGCGGTCCCTGCGGATATACACGCAGTTAGCTTGAAGTAATTGAAATATAGGCTATCTAACGTTACCTTCACAAGCCTAGAAAAACTAAGTTAAATAATAATGACACTATTTCCCAAACCACGTCAATTATTTGACTGCTTGGTGGTCGGATAACCTCTAAAGGTAATGGCTTAAAAACTAAGCCTAAGCGAAAAACCTCATGGTTAAAGTTACAACGAGCACGTGGCTGCGAGAATACACGGCACACCACGGCTAAGAGAGTAATGCGAAAAGCACATGGCTTGGAGAAACTGCTACACGGCTTAAAGATACACGGCGCACGGCTTAGAGAGCGATTCCGTGCTAAGCACATGGTTAAAAGGGTTCGGATGACGCGCCACTGACTACATCATTACACAATGTCCAATCAAAGGACAGAACTACAAATTACGCCGATTGCCTCATCTGGCGATGAATACTTAATATAATAATAATAATAATAATAATAATAATTTATTTGCCTTACAAAAGTTTGGTAATACATAAAAGATATGAGTGTGACTTCCCTGTGCCTTAAGGGTAGTCCCGTCGGGAAGGCAGGCAGGGAGTCAATTACAGGCATGAGAAAATAAAATAAAATAAAATACAAAAAGCATTACTGGTTACATATAATGGAGAAAACAAAACATTGAAACTAATAAATATAATGGGGATAAAAGGAACAGTTAATTTGTAATAAAAATGTGAAAAAGAATTACACAATTGTGGAGTTTAGATCTGGAGATGTATACAATCTTCGTAAAATAACTAAGATAATGAAATATATAATTAAAAAATATCATATAGTTCGTGAACAGAAATTTTCGGATAAGAGGTTAAGCCTAGCCCAAATAGATGGAAAGTAAAGAGAATAGAAAGAGAAATAGCGAAATAAGGAGGAGGAGAGGAGAGGTTGGAAGATATCTGATGAAGGTAGACGTTTGCGTCTTGACAACGGATAGATTAGGAATTAACTTATGGCTTGGAGAGAAGAGAAGGTAAGAATGATAATTGTAAAATTGTGAAAGGTTATGTTAGTGCAGGCAGATGATGTTTTAGTTTTCTTTTGAACTGTTTTAAATTGGGACTTTCACGAATATTGGGGGGAATTTTATTCCACAGAGAAGGAGCAGAGTAGCTAACAGCTCTTTTTTGATAATTTGCTGCGATTCTTGGAGTGAATAGAGTTGAGGAGGTTCTTGTATTGTAAAGATGTGACTGGGGCTTAGTAGGTAGTGTGATAGAGGAGGAAATATTTTTATTAAGTAATTTATAGGTGAAGAGAGCTAACTGTAGGTTATAGAGGTCATGGAAGGAGATAATTTTATATTTGTGCCAAAGAGATTTAGTCGAGTATTGCATTGGCTTTCCGTCCAAAAATCTCAGGAAGTGTTTTTGTACCTTAAGAATCATGTTTTGATAAAATTTAGAGGCGGTGCCCCATATTGCAATACCGTAGCATATGTTGGAGTGGATTAAGGACCAATATAGATTTAGAAGTATTTGTGTCGGTAGAAAGTTTAGTTTTTTAATAATGCCCAAGTTTTTAGAAATTTTATAAGAAATTTGTTGGGTATGTAGATTCCATGAAAGATCCTGTGTGAGAAAGATACCCAAATATTTGAAGGAATGCACTTCCTGAAGGGCAGCGTTTTTATAAGTGACAGCAAAATTCTCTTTACAAAGGATTTTGTTTTTTTGATGGAAAAACATATATACTGTTTTCGATGTATTTAATTTCAGATCATTTAATGACAACCAAGATTCAAGGTGATGGAGTGTTTGTTGAACATTTTCCTTGAGATCCTTTATACTTTTATTAGCAAAGAGAAGAGTCCCGTCATCGGCATAGAAGATGCATTTGTTAGCAGGAGAAGTGAGGAGGAGATCGTTAATAAATAGATTGAAGAGAAGGGGAGATAGAATGGAACCTTGCGGTACGCCTTTGGATGTAGAAAACCAGGAGGAGGAGTATCCATTTAGAGTTAATTGATATTGGCGATTAGTTAGATAAGAAGCTAGCCATGACAATGGAGGGCCTCTAATACCGAAATGCTCTAATTTAGTCAGTAGGATGTCAATATTAATTAAATCAAATGCTTTCTTGAGATCAAGAAATAAACCTAAAACAATTTGCTTTGAGGCCATTTGATTTGTGATGAATTCTGTTAACTCTATTAGGGCTGTTTCAGTATTTTTTCGATGTGTAAAACCGTGTTGTTGTTCAGCAAGTAGTTTTTTCTGAGATATGAATGTGGATAACTTATTAAGAAAAAGCTTTTCAAAGACTTTTGAGAACATGTTAATTATAGATATAGGACGATAGTTGGCTAAATCGTTCATGTCACCTGATTTCCATAGTGGAATAATTTTAGCCTCTTTGAAGGAGAAAGGGAAGATGCCTTCTATGGCTGACATATTGAATATGTGAGCTAGAGGAAGAGAGATTTCATCTACGATGTTTTTAAGAAGATTAGGGGAGACCTCATCAGGTCCAGAAGATGATGATAATCAGCCAATCATTAATCACCTTCCCTGCCCTGGAATATTTCCAAAAGCGCTTAAATTAACTAACTTTAAAAAAACTTAATTCTATTCTTTTTTGAAACTAAAATTTACTAAAATTAAGATTAACTCTTAAAATTAATAAAAATTACTAAACTGATCTGATATTAATTAAATCAACTAATGAAAATAACACAATTATTCTAAATTACATAAGTCTTAATTCTTAATATTTTAACTTAAATTCCTAAGTTCCAATGAGCTTAAATTTCGGGAAATTAACCTAAATCACGCCTATGGGGTTTTTTGCTGCGACATGAACAAAAATAAAATCTTTTCCTTATTATCAAAATACATTTCTCTCTTCTTGAGAAGGAAAACAAAAAACAATAGAATTTAAAAATTCGACTATTTACATTAAAAATAATGGATTTATGAGTGTTGTCATAAATGTCACGATTTTTTTTTAGTCTTTTGTTTATTTTTGCCCTTTCATTTTGTGCTCTTTATTTTTCGCCATCTTTCTCACTGTTTTAATCTTATTTTTAATTTTTGTGAATTTCCTTTTGCATTAGGCTCTGTTTCATCATTCATGTTTATCTTTCTCCGGTGGTCTTGCGTTTCGTTTCCTTTAGTTGACCCTTTGCCCCCTTGCTTTACTCTGTTTATTTGAGAGCTTCCTATTGCTTTCCTTTACATTGTCTTTGGACCTGTCAATCTTTCTCCTTTCGTAGCTCACCCCTCTCTTCGTCGCCCGTCCCGTTATTGGTTAATTTTGTGTGTTTTGGTGATGTAATCAGTTATTCTTTCAATTAATTTATTTCCAGAAAAATACATGAGTTGGTGTCAGAGTCGCTAAGCCATTAAGTCGAAGAAAATGTAGTCTCCACGCTTATTTGAACTATTTTTATTTTTACCCTTTCCTTTAATTTCTACCTTTTCGTTATGAATAAGGACTAAGATTGGTGACATAGCAGAGGTACAGTGACAGATAAGAAACACCGATCGTGTAAGTGTACCTTCAACTGCCGAAACACCTCAGCACGTTTGCCGTGGGAACTGATGGTTTTGCGAACTTGGTGAACAGGACGGAGCCGTACAAAAACCCACAGCAGAGACTGATGGGATGATGTCGGTTAATCTCCACAGCCAAGTTAGTTTTGCAGCCCGCTGACCCGTAACGATTGCTGAGAAGGCAGCGATTGTAGTGCTTTGCTGGACGCCAAATTACCCTGCGGAGCAGTGTCAACCTACCTCTGCGATTTGACCGCCGCGTCAGAATCCATGAACTGGGATAAGCATTCTGAAATTTTGTCATTTCTGTTTTGATACGCCGTGGTATGTTCGTTGACCCGTTCTCTTACCATTCGGGCAAGACATTGCATGAGAAATAATCACTGTCCTGATCCTATAGTGCATAATGTGTTCAATGTCAGAGATGAAATTAAGCGCTTCAAATTGGAATCGTGTCTCATTAATAGCTGTATATGCTTCAACAAGGATAAATCACTTACAGTGAATGCTGTTTCTTTAAGTATTTTTAAGAAATCTTTAATAAATAATAAGAAGATTAAAGATTTTTTAATTTTAAAATGATCCCATATCTATTCATTACAATTAATTTACTATTCATTTGTTGTCAATTGTTATTTTGTTTTTAGAATATAATGATTATTGGATGTTAGATGTTATGTTATGATTATTGTAATTTTTCTTTGTAACTTTTCGATTATGATTTGAAGAGAAAGAGAAGGGTTTTCTCTTTTTCATTTATATTTTTTTATCCTGATGAAGTCCCTTAATTGGGTTGAAATATAGATTTTTGAAGAAATTGATGAAAAGTGAGTTGTTTCGTTATTTTATATATATATATATATATATATATATTTCGAAGATACATGAAAGTTATTATGATGAACTATGATCTCTTCATTACAACATGAAGAGAATATTTACCAATGTTTTTAGTAATCAATTGAATCAATTACAATTAATTTAAGGATTTATTATTATATTAATTATTATTAACAGAGTATAAAACATATTTAATATTTTATGTCTAGTTTTTATTATTATACAATGACATGATTTATAATTATTATTTTATTTCTATTATTGTTGTGTTTCTATTTCAGATATGATTCTATTACAAATTTAATTAAAAAAAAACATTTTCATATCCTCTCAACTCACCCTAATGAATTATAAGCACAAGAATTAAAGTTTTTACCATTGCTTTGCTAACATTTCCACCAGTAGAAAGACCCTTAAAATGACTGCTACCATAAACCAGCTGTACATCAGCTAAATCAATTACCTAGGGAAAAAAAAGCAATGTATGATTTATAAAATTAAATCAAATTACAAAAGGAAATATTTGATAAATATACAAAATGAAAAAGCAAAAATTGAGTAAAACTTACTTCTAAATCTTCCTGTGTCCTTACATCTATAACATGTAGATGTTCCATTGTATCCAATACAACTAGAGTTCTTGGGTTTAACCACTAAAAAAAAAAATTAATAGAAACTGTAAATATGCCTTAAAAATCGAAGATATTCAAAACCAAATCCAACAAATAAATAATGACAAATGTAGGTAATAATAAAAATACAGTTCTTTTAATTTCTATTTTAACTGAAATTTGCAGATATCTGATTTCTGGAAACTTTTAAACAAATGAATGGCAGTATATTTCAAAAATAAACAATACTGAAAAAAAAATGCTTGACTTACTGCAAGAATGCTTCCGGAACAATTGGGATGCTAGGAAACCAACACCGTTATATTTATCATTTTCTCTGTTTTTAAATGAATTTAATGCCATTTTATACATCCTTTATAGAAAAACTAATGATTTTCATAGGAATAAGTTTTATTTTGTATCAGGATTTAATACTGAAGAAGTTTATTAAAATCCATATTTTGAAGGGCTATATTTCTTAAAACAACTGCTTAAAATGATGATTTAAAAAATTCATATCTTACATTACATAATTACAAATCTTACTTTTAATTCATAAAATTATGAATTAAAAATAAGAACATTAAGAACATTACATGACCAACTAAAGGAGTAACTTGCATATTAGTGAAAGTCACAGAAGAAAGCATTGAGAGAGTAACACATCCTCAAGCAGAAATGTTTAATTTGCTGTAAATTCTAAAATTTCCTATAATTTATATATTTGTAAACAAACAATAAAAAAATTGAGTAGGCATGAACACTAGTGAAATGATGATAGATGAATAAGGGGGCATCCATTAATTACGTGAGGTGTTTTTTTTAAAAAAAACGTGGACCGTCCTCCCCCTTGGTGAGATTTGGTAAGATGTGGTGGGATCCCCCTTTCCCTCACATGAGATTTCCCCTATAATTATAAAATAGTTAAATTTATTTGATATGTTCATGTATTTTGCTTCAAACCACTAAATACCTAAAGCGTTACTGATGTCTTTTATAAAATACATTTTTTCTGTGAAAGAAGATGAGAAAAATGATGCTACATTTAAGGTGCATTATAACAAATTTAGCCGTGCTGGCGTGGTCGTGCGGTCTGCCGTGTGACCAGTGTACCAGTACCCAGGTTCCAATCCCGGTCGAGAGCATGGATGTTTCAAATTTCCTTCCTGTGTTGTCAGCCTCTTCTTCACTTTCTCTTCGGTCTGACGTCATTCCGTAATGGCGTCCTGAGGGATAGCGCTGGGAACGCACCTCAGTATCTTCTCCCTTGAAAGTCTCGGGACAGAGCTTCTGTTCCGACAAGACCTGGCCTGGAGGCTGGAACCTGGATAGGATGTGTGTGTGTATAACGAATTTAATTAAATTTAGTAAAAGTAAAAAATGTGCGGGGATTGTTTCAAATCAGGGAATCCCGGGCATAGACAATACTACAAAATGTTATGATCTGTTATAATATGTCTGAATTAAAAAGTTGACGTGAGATTTTCATTGAAACCCCCTCCCTCTCTTTAAATGAGATTTGGTGAGATTTTGCCAGATCCCCCCCCCCCACCCATTTTGAGCTCATGTAATTAATGGACGCCCCCCAATAGAATGACATTAAGGTTGTAAGGATCAGAAGAGATTATGAAGAATTTTTATGGAAGCAGAGGAACATGAAATATTTCTATAGTTCGTTTGTATAGACGAACTATACAAATAGAGTGAAGGAAATATATATATGCAGAATGACTCAAAATTCCCTGTCATCAGGAATACAAAAACAAAACATATTCATAGAGTTACTGCTCAGTATTAAGTTCCTTCCTGCATTAAAACCAACTAGCACTCTTCTATCAATTCCCTTTGGCTAAAAATCATTAGATATTTCCAACATCACAAATTTAAATGTAAAAAAACTACATTTAATACTAAAGCAAATTTTCAAAAAGATTACGTCTTTTCTTTTTCAAGCCTAAATGTAGTTTTTTTACATTTAAATTTGTGATGTTGGAAATATTTAATGGTAGAGGCTGTAGAAGGAGGGATCTACAAAAGAAATATGGGAACTTTACATATAAAAATCATTAGGTTTTGCAACAAATGGTATTCTGGAATAGGCCTGTTAAACCCACATCCAAGGTGATGAAAATCATTCCTTCCATTCTGGCATTTATCAGTGATTCTTATTGGTGTAAAGCACCAGAACCAATTTCCATCGTTTTTACCCCCTCCTCATCACAATTTATTAGTATTTAATATTTAATTATTTCAATTACTAGGCACATAAAATTTGTTATTACTTATTTCAATTAATTATTTAATTATTTCAATTATTTTTAATGTTCAATTATTAGGCACGTAAAATTTATTACTTAAACTGGTTAGTTTAAAAGCTTTGTTTTATGTTGTAGACAAATTTTTTTGAGCCTAACGAAACACAGGCCAAGGATTTGATAGTTTTTCTATTAATGTGGATTTTTAATTGTGTTTTGCTTTTGTGGGGTCTCGCTTCCGGGAGTGAGAGAGGGATTCATATATATTCGCACTCTCTGAGCCTGTCATCAGTGGAGTTTGTCCTAAAGGGACGAAACTGCCATCCCAGACTCTCCCCGGTGACAGCTCGAGGTGTGAAATCTTTTTGATTTGTTTATGTCTTCTGTAGTTACCATTTTATTCAATTATAAGGCATGTAAAATTTGTCATTACTTTAAAAAAATAAATTCAAAAAATGATCAACAGGGAAACACGGCACTGCCTGAGGGTACCAATCACAGTAGTATGAAGTGGATGGGTGTGTGAACGGGAAAGGAATCATAAACAATAGCATATCAAATGGTATCAAATTATTTTTATTCATTCATCCCATATATTATGTAAAAGTGGTTGCAATTTTCAATGGGTTGGCTATTCAGCAGGACCAAAAGCTGATACAGTGTGACAGCATGTTTGACAGTAGAAAGCAATTGATTTGCAGAGATGTTTCGCATGTGCAGTAAGATTCTGTCCCCAAATCTGCCAGGTGAAGAACATTGACCCGATAAGCCAAGCTTTTGAGATAATTCCAAAGCCAAAAATCATAGGGGTGTATGTGGTGGCCATCTTGTTGGGAAGGTGCAACTGGTGATTCTATGCTCTGTGAAATGTTGTCGCAACAACTGTTGAACATTGACGTCCTATGTGGAAGGTGCTCCATCTTGCATTAATGTTGTCATGTTAAGGCATTCTCTTTGCTGGAGGTGCAGGATCACGAAACTGTGCAACAGGTCCCGATAACAAGTTCTGGTTATCATATAGGTCACAGGCCAGGTTCGATGGATTTCCTCAAAGAAAAACAGGCAGATCAGAAATATGGCCATAACTGTTCTAATCACACTGTTACCTTCGGTAAATGTAAGGAATCCATTGAAACTGATGAGGATTCTATGTAGCCCAGATGCGGTAGTTTTGAGTGTTCAATGTTTCACAAACATGAAAATGAGTTTCATCACTCCACAGTATGTTCCAGGGTCAATCTTCGTCCACTTGCATACGTGCCAGGAATGTCAATGCAACATTTCTTGGATGTCGACATCTCTAAGGTTGCAACTCTTGGAGTTGTACTCAAAGACTGTCGTTGCAAAGTCTTAGGCCACTTAAGGTATGCTAGGTTTACACTCTCTTCCTGCTCAGGCTGTGAAGCTACACGTCTCCTTAAATTAATGAACCATGCGCCACAGTGCATATGGTGTCTTGTGAACCTTTCCTCAATGATAATCATGAAGCACTGTACCAGTGTTTTCACCATTCTGGTAGAAAATAACTTTAAAAATAAGATGCATTCCGGCAACATGAGAACCATCCTCATCAAAGAATGTCTCTGACCAGTCTCACTCTTCATTTTATACCTGATTCAATGACTTACGATGTTCACAATATACAAATTTCAACAACTGGTGCCATTCGCAGTGTCATATTCCCCCCATTTTTTGAACTAATTTTTTTTTTTTTTATTGCGAAAATCTTTTCTCCATAATCCAGAATGTATACAGTCCAAGTCTGAAATTGTTATGCCTACTGGTTTTCTCTCCGGAGTGCTCAGCATAGGGATACTTTAATTTGAATCACATTGTATATCTTACATAGAAAGCCACTTAAAACTTCAACAAATAAATAAATAAATAAATAAATAAATAAATAAATAAATAAATCTTACTGTAAAATTAAGCATTGTGAACTGGAATTCCATTTTTTTCAGTGGAATGAAATGTATTTTATCTCTTGACTGTACAGAAACCTATAGATAAATAAAAGAAAGAAGTTTTACAAGTTTATTTTATTAAAAAAAAGTTGCACGTTTCATAATCCTTTAGTAATAA
>JAFIDM010006748.1:15357-32424 GCA_023159025.1 Thereuonema tuberculata
CCTCCATCTTTTCCTCCATTTATTACTCTATCTTATCAGAATAATTTACATTATGTTTTTAAACTTTTTATCTAATTATAAGAAAAACAGCTGCTTTTAATGTACCATAACAGGCACCAGTATTTTTAAAAATGAAAATATTATACTATGCACAAGTATATGAGAATCCTGTACTAGTAACATTAAGTAAAAAAATTTTCAATAAATTCACTTTTTTTCTTTTTTCTTAAGAAAGCATTCTTACCTGAAAAAAGTAAACAACGTTCTCCCTACCAAATGAAAAAACAGGGTCAATCATCCGAATCTGAGGCGATACTTGAATAATTACAAATTGCCAGGCAATCAAAGGAAGAGTGCTTGGCTTTGCCTACAAAAAATGATAAAATCACAGAAACCTTAAAAATTGATATCTTAAATTATTTAGCAAATTTGCTACAATATTATAATAATTCACTCCTTCAAAATATTTTTCTTACTTCTTCATAATTAATAAGTGAATCTTAAGTGGTGTCTATTGATCAGTTGTTTTGGGCATACGATTTCATTACATTCATTATATGATTTCTTCTAAGAAAAATTTAGTAGAAAACGTTTAGATGACAAGTTTACTGAGATATATATATATCTCAGTAAACATCTCAGTCGATATATATATATATATATATATAAATTTATGTAGAAACATAACTGATATCTAATTTAATCTAATATTGCTTTTCACTAGCGTTATTAGAAGTGATTTTGAAATGTAATACAGCCAGAAGGTTTGTAGAACCTTTAGTAGTGGTGTGAAATAAGTGCACTAAGTTGAAAGAATAGTATACAAGACAAAGGCAAATGCTTTTCTACCAGTACATAGATTAAAAAAAAAATAAAACAGAAATTTCTTTAATCTTCTAATGAGAAGAATATCTGCTATTTCAAGGAGAAGAAACTAAACTTTCTTCAATAATTTCAGCACATCAGAGGACAGTCAGATTAAAGATGAATAAAGCAAACAAGACTATTGATTATGAAAAACTCAATTTTCTCCTGTAAAAACATATTTACAGCTGCAAATGACAGATTGAAAATCATTAACACTTGTTTTTAGAAACAGTATTCTAATTCAGCTTTACATGTTTGGCATTCTTCCAACTACAAAAAGGTGAACAGTTATTGAAAAGCACAGTACTATGCCTGTATGACAGGATATGAGACAGACACTTATGCATTGGCCCCACTTGCAATGGAAAAATTAAATGGAAGAGAAAAATATTTAAATTTCCTGAAATATTCCGTCAAAAATATTTTACATAAAAAATAAAACTGATAGTAATAAATTTATCTGATTAAAATGACAGAAAGTGAAAAAAAAAAAAAAAAAAAGATTTTAAGAATGGGATGACTGATATTTGCAATTATCAGCAGGTGTACATCCATAGTATTCAAATCATTCATTTTATTCAGATGTGAAAAAATATATGAATAATTTTAAAGCAATGATTTCACATTCAATTATCCCAAAACCCGCTAAATATTTTAAATACTATTTATATTTGCCGATTTATTTACTATTTACCAATAATTCAGTTAAGAACAGCATCCATCTATTGGGCTTTAAAACAAGCAGCCTTTAAATATACACCTGTCTATTTTCAGATAAAATGAATCAAATGCCTTATTTTGTTCCAACAACGATGGCCAGGATTCATTTGTGATAATGAACTGACACAACTAAGTAGTCTGAGTTCTCAGAAATGACAGTTATGATACTAAAATTAAGTGAATTAACAACTATATATTTAGGCAAAATAATTTCTACTATAACCTGAATAGCTGAGCTTAACCTAAGGGAGACAGGATTTTTCATCCATTCTTAGCTCATTTAAAAAAGTTGTTTGAAAAGTTCTAAAACTTTTGTTATTAAGAGTTATATTCATTTCTCAAAAATTAGAAGGAGGAAAAGAGATTGTATGAAATTAAAACAATTTAATTCTGGTTGGTCAAAAAACCTGTTCTTTAGAGCAGAGCTTACATTGTAGCAAAGATTTGTCCAGTCACATCAAATGTAAGGTTTTAGAGAAGAATCTTGTAATGTGAGACAGTAAAGCCCATGGTATATTTGAATCAGCTGTATAAATGAGGGTGGTTTAACTAGGGAGTGGTGTTTTGCAAAAAAGAATCCATAATGCTGTAGTACTTTGTAATAAATCTTCTCATAATTGTAAAATGTTTGTTGATGTTTTAAATTTCCTGATATACCTAAATATTTAAGAGGGAAATTGCTAAATGTTTTTTGTATGGTTTTATCCATAATTATCCTTAATTATTCTAATTAAGGCAAGGCATTTGAAGGCTCCAAATATTACATTACCAAGAGCCTTCTCCATCTGTTTTAAAACCTGGTTATAATAATCACATTATGTAAAGTATTGAAAGTATTTCAATTTTAACAAGTTCTTTATAGTGAGCATTTAAGTTCTACGATTGTTGTTGCAAAATTATTCTTTCTTGATACAGATGCAAATACTCTGGGCACAATTAAAAACATCATGTTTGTTCAAACAGGGAGTTGGTAAATGGTTGAATGGATTGGTTAAATGGATTTTTTAATGGTGCAAAAGCAAACAGTGGCCTTGATGTACCAGGAAAAATAAACTATTAGGTCTAAACCAACAGAAAGATAAAATTCAGAAAACTAATCAACTAAAGTGACAAAAGGTAAATTGAGAAAAATTCCAGCAAAACAAATGATAAAACAGAAAACATTGTGAAACAGATATAAACATTAAGAGTAAAATAAATGAGTTAAAAGATAAAGAAGAAACCATAAAATTGACACAAAACTGAAATTGGAAATATAGAACAATATAACAAAACTGAAATTGGAAATATAGAACAATATAACAAAACTGAAAACGGTATGTTAATTTTTAAAAATTTTGTTAGGCTATGTTAAAGTGTCCCACTATAGGCCTATGCAGGCCCTTGGGTAAGGCTCCCGGAGCTTCTTGACCAACGGGACTAAGTTGAGGTCCCTCCCGCCTTTAACTCCCGGGAAATAAACCCGGTACCCATTCAACAGGGGGACTGGGTAGACCTCAGGACCCATTTGGAAAAGAATGGAGCAGGAAAGAAAATTCCCTGCTCTCTGCTGAGGCCAGGATCGAACCCACCACGTCCAACCTGCAGCCAAGCACCCTTAACCCATCCGGTTACTGGGTCCATGGTTAAGCTATGAAGATGAAGAAATTTAAAAACACATAAAACAGCTAAAAGATGTAAGTTAAAACCAAGAAAATATGTATAGGGAATGTTATATTTAAAAAGAGAATTAAAAAAAAAAACTGATGACAATGTTGATTAAAAGCCAATTTGACTAAATAATTGGTAAATGAATCTGAAAGACTGAGAACAACTGAATCAATTGCTTATGTATTACAAGAATTAAAGACCTGCAGACATACTGAATTTGCTATATACAGTAAATACTATTTCAATGATAAGGAAAAAAAATCTTCCATTAAATACAACTGATCAATTAACAAAAATCCGAAAAGCATTAAAAGGGTTAATTTCAGTTTTATAAAATTATTCTATTATTCAGTGCACAAAATATTAACTTGTAATCAATAATACAATACAATTAAAATATTTTTTTGCACAGCTATATTTTTGTAGAAAATGTCCCCATACTTACAAGAAGAGCGTGAGTAAACAGAACCTTGAGTGACGGTCTTATGCTAACTATGATTACCTAAAAATAAATAATAATAATAATAAAACTTGCTTTCAATATATTATAAATTTATGATAAGTCATAAAAATATTAAAAAAAAACACTCCACAGTGGACAGTGACAGAATTAAGACATTTCCACTGTGGATGACATGATGAATAAATTTACATAAAGTATTTTATAACATCCAATTATTTTAAATAATTAGTTTACTATTTTACATAGATATCAGTAATTATTTCACTATTCTTTTTTATGAATAAAACAAAATATCTTACTTTTGACATAGTGGCCATTGCTAGAAGGCAGACCTCTTGAAGGGGATGATCTTTCATATCAATTATTTGCAAAGGTTGGATTGTACATACTTCACCTCGACTTAAATAAAAAATAAAAAATAAAATACAATAAATAATATGCATATATATACATACATACAATCATTGACAAATAAATTTGTGCACACAAAGGAAACATTGGATTCAAATGAAATTTTATTATGGTGATGGTTGAAACAAAGGACAGGAGTGATTACAATATTATAGCAATAGGACGATGTCCCACAGAACTGGGGTACACAATGAGGTCACCTTTATTGTGTATTACTATATGCATCCAAGCACGAGGATCTTTGGACCTCCTCGTGCCTGGATACATATAGTGATGTGGTCGGGTAGGTCAAACAGATTCTGATGTTGTCTTGCGGCAGATTTGCCCACAGTTCTTGCAAATGCTGCTCCAAATCACAAACACTGCTACATAACAGTTGACATCCCATCTGGTCCCAGACATGCTCAATTCAAGACAAATCAGGTGAGCAGGCAGACCAAGGAAGTGTCGCAACATCATGTAGACAATCCTGTGAAACTCTAGCTGTGTACGGATGAGCATTATCTTGTTGGAAAATTGCTCCCAGTCAGGAAAGGCAGCACATGTGGTTGCAGGATCTCCTGAAAGTCTGCTGGGCTGTCAATGTCTCTTGTAGCACTACTAGTGATGAACGAATATCATATGCAATGGCACCCCAGATTATCATGCCTGAGGTTGGGATTGCAGGTTGGGAAAGTGAGGTTGGGATTGTAGTGCTCATCTGTGGTCCTCCAAACCTGACACGGTGGTCACCATTCCCAAACAAAAGTGGGATTAGTTGCTAAAGATGATACATCACCAGTCTGCATCATTCAAATGTTGCTCTTTGCAAACACCACACAAACATAGCTAACGATGTTTAGGTGTTAAAGGCATAAACCTGAAGGGACATTTTGAATGCAGATTCGCCTCTGCTAGGCATCTAGAAATGGTTCTGGCAGAGACATGGTTCCCCAGTAAACCTGCCATGTGTCACTGGATAGTGGACAAGGAAGTCATGGATCTGTTTGTTCCTCTCTGACAATCAAATGATCCTTTTTCCTGGTGGTGTCTGGATTGTTTAGAGCCAGTCCACTGTGTAAGTGCCTTCCTGGATCCATTGCTCCCAACATGATCTGACTGTAAAGTCAGAACAGCCTAAATGAAGGGCAACTGGCCACACAGCTCAGCCCGCCTCTTGCAGCCCAATGATATGGCCTCTCTCAAACTCTGAGTTGTTCGTACTGAAGTCAAAGAGCATGTCAGAGTCTTCGTGGATGTTGATCACTTACAGACCTCGCCTGCTCACCTTACAGTGTATGTCGACTCTACTGAATGTGCCTTATAAGCCCACAGCTTGAGACTGCAGCGCTGCTGTACAACGAGCAGCCATGCGCAATTGCATCGCTCTTTTCTTACTTTCGTGTTCATAGAATAATTTTTTCTTGGTGTGCAAATTTTTAAGTCAAAAAGTGTATGTATATATATTCTTATTTATAGTGGACAAAAAATGGCACCTCCATAAATCTAAACTAAAAACATAAAAACACATTAAAAATAAAGAAAATTATTTATTTTCTGCCAGACTCAATGAATTTCTTAAGCTCATGTAAATAAAGAAAAAGCACCTAAAATGTCTAAATACATTAAAATTTGAGATCAATGTTCAAACTGACATCTCAAGACAGCCTCTCCAGAGATGTTTTACTAAACATAAAATCATTCTCGTTTTTGTTTTGTTTTTAAGAATATTTTAACCAAAGTAATAAAAATAATGAAAAATTAAAACTTTTCATTTGATAATGAGATATTCCAGATCCCATAGATTCCTAAGCTTTGCAAATAGTGAATTTACTCTAGTTCCATACATATGGCTTTGATTTGTATCTATACATCTTAGAGTAGCACCCTATGAAATCAGCAATACCAAAAAAAAAACGAATAACAAGTATAAGCAGGAATTTTTTCAAATGAAAAATACTCACCTTCCTGAGAATAAACACCTGGATTCACATGATCTAACTCCCATCATTCTTCTAAAATTTAATTCAAACACTGAACCACCACTATCACTACAAACAGCCAATGTGGTATCATCTGTGAACTGTATATTAAAAAGAATAAAAAAAATTAATTCATTTAAAAGCATAGAAAAGGCTTAAACATAAATTACTAAATAATCATGTCAATCATTTTACTGAAATCACAACAGATAAGAAAAGCATCTTTTCATCCTTCCAAGAGCATCTTTAATTGAAAATTTCAACTGAAGACAATAAATTACTAGCAGAATATAAATTATTCCAATACATAAAAAAAAAGTCAACAATAAATGCAACATGTAATCTCAAAATAACTAAGATATTAGGAGCCCTCATATTGTACTGTTTTGCTTGTGGCAGTTAATTAATGTTATGCTTTCTAAATAATAAAATAGCAGAACAACTACAACACTTATGTTTGGGCCTCGTCGCTTGCTTGCAAGAAGAAAAACAAAACAAAAGAATTTTTCAGAAAATCTAAAAACATGAATGATAATCAGCTGTACAGACAGCACTGAATAATATCCAATTTTGTTAATATGGATTTCTTGAAAAATTTGCAAAGCAGTATTTCAACTTAAAAGAGTATAAATACTGAAAAACAAATGAGACAAGAATCCTGAAATTTGATGAAACTGACAATTTAATGTCAATTTTGTTCATGTCCCAAATGTATTAACATATTTTCTAATAACAATCAAAAATAATTCCTAAGTTTCATATTAGCAGTCAATTTTAGTTCACCATATACAACAAAACAGAGAAGAAAAAACAAATTTGCAGTGTTATTCTTTAATTTTTATTTTGGCAGTTCAGGCTTAATTATGTCAGTTCTGGTTATTGGACAATTTCTCCACAATAAACCTCTGGTCCAAAATTTATTTTATTTGCCTAAACTTTATCATCACCACCAGTAATTTAAATTCATATCATAGGTTTCAATAACCAATATGGAATTCCCATAGAAATTAGTCAAAATGGTTAAATCAAAGTCTTCATTTTTTTTTTTTTTTTTTTTATCAAACGGTTGTTCTGTAATTGCCAAAGTTAGTCCAACCAAGAATGTGAAGTTATGTCTCATAATTTAAGGCTCCATTTTAATTTTGTAACTTTACTTTCTATTTTTATTTTAAATGAATGTAATAACAGGAAAGAAAGTGCTGTGAAGTTAAAATTGTATGTATCTGACAAATTTTCTGTGTATATTTGCTTTTAATTACTTTTAAAAGTGGTTCGAGTTCTATGTAATCAGTTCTGGCTGAAATTACTCTTTTAAGTTTCAATTTTCTTTAAGTTCTTGATAAGCTTAAAACTGGAATTTGAAGAGAGCTAAGATCAATTCTGATAAAAATATTGTTACCCCTCCCTCATCATTTTTTTCTGTCTTTTTTTTATGCAACTTTGAACATTTATCAAACCAACTGAAAGGGAAAATACTTAAATAAACATGTTAAAATCATATAGTTTATTTGATTAATTAACTAATTTTCAAAAAGTTATAATTTAGTGTAAATAAAATGATAGAAGAAACCTTACTTTGATGTGTAATATTGCTGAACCGGGAGGGTGTGCATCGGTAATTGTCCTCAGCAATTTTCCATTGGTAATATCCCACATTGTAATCTAAAAGAAATCAACAGTTTATAAAATGAAATTTTATATTTTTTGTAATTTTCAGTTTTTTGTATGTTCTGTTTTAATACAGTGGGGTGGAGAAAGGAAGGAACATACAAGATTCCTATACATATTGGTACTATGAGAAATGCATTCTGAAGTTTTACATAAATAAGAATTACATTTGCTCCTGCCATCTACCAATCAAATGAAGGCTAACTACTAGATGTATTGTCATACACATGAGGAACTATATGGCCATCTTCAATTAATAAACATACTGCACTTACAATTGTTTTAGAGACATGATTGGATATGGAAATTGGCAATATGGCAGAGCAAAAGACTATGATCCACCATTAGTCACATATTTTAACTTCAACGATACTAAAAAATAAAAAAAGAAAACTTCCATATTTCAGAATAATAGCTGGAAGGATCATTTGTTTTAGCTGATAAAGCTTGTATGTCTCAACATCTCTCCATCCTTTTACACTGTACACTTATCTATGAATGCAGTTTACTTGCTAACTGTGCTCACTAGTTTGCTTGCTGCTTCCCTAACATTTGAGGTGGTGAAATTTTCCTTTAGCTTGCTAGAATTGTGCAGCAACTGATGGTTCATTTCTGCTTGAATATGGATTTCCAACTAATATAAGATTTTACTTGCTGGATTAATGAGGAAGCAGAATCTGTAAATAGTAGAAACAATTCTACTATTGGGAAGCTAAGAGACGACAAAAGGGAGCTAAGGGATGATAGTTATTAAAAATAACAGATTGGAAGGAAAAATCTATTATGAGGCTACCAAAGAAGAATGTGTCATAAATATAACTGCTCTGCTAGGAGCATCAAGGTGAACTACAGGGTGAACTTTGGACTGGAAGTTCAAGCTGCTACTATAATACAGAAAAAACTAAGTTCTCAGAATGTGAAGTGAATGGAATGGAAGTGTTTCAGTCACCCTGTCCAAATGACAGACAATGCTATCTGATTGACCAGAAAAATAACTACTAGTTTGAGAATTGATGATTGATAGTTGAAGCAAAGAAATGAATACTGATCTAACTCCAAGCATTTTAAAAGTGGAGGCATTTGCTACCTATGAGAAAACATTGTTTGGTCAAGCAAACTGATCAGAAAGACAGTTCTAGAACCAAATAAATGACAAACAGCAGTTGTGAAACAGCAGTCACAGCTACGTCAAAAAAAAAAAAAAATGCCAACCAAACACTGATGAAGAGTAGAGTCCATTATACCTCTTCCCTATCAGATTGATATTAGATAAAGCAGTTGAATTGTCAAAACACAATATATGTAGATTTGATAAATTGGAACAAGAACAGAATAGCTAGGGATTTCTAATAATTGATAAGTAAGATTCTACTAAAGAAACTAATGGTAAGGTCACAAAGTGCACTTGGGAAGAAGGAACAGGCATCTATTGGTTCTTCATTGATGGCTGGCTGTGTTGGGAAAATTTAATTGAACTGATGAGTATATTGTGGTCTAGATAGCAAGCACAAGACAATGAAACAATATAAGCAAAAACACTGGTTCTTATTAACAAACTAAATCTTTGGCTCTGAAAGATTGGAAGTGCACCGAATTGAGTGTTTCAGAGTTGAAATGAGTTCTTTTAAATTTATTAATATAGATTATAAGAAAGGCAAGTAAGATTTTTTTTTTTTTTTTTTTTAATTCAAAGAGAAGTGTTGAGTTAAAGATTGAATCCTGTGCTGAAGTAGCTGATTCCCAACAAGTAAAGCAGTTTGTTTGCCAATGAAAAGACTTCTGAAAAAAGAGACAATAGTAGCTTCTACTGGAAAGACTGATGAGTGATTAAAGCATCAATGAAAGGAAAGGGAAAAGCAGCAAACTGAACTATTCACTTGAGATGTTCTGTTTTTCCACTGTCAAAATAATTATAAAAAGTTAAAGTCACAAAAATTTGAATAATGATCTAGAATAGGATCAGTAAAGGAAGCAAATAAGAAACAGCCAAGTGAGTGTTCAATTTGTAGAAGTAGAATGAGAGAAGTATTTTAACAATTTGTTCTGTTCTGACATGAAGAGAGTTGGTTTCAGGTTTTGAAACCTTGGGAAAACACAGATGAAAAAAAACAATAAAAAAAATCACGCCGTTTTGAAAGTGAAATGATGTTTGGAATTAGTATGCTAAGATGCCAAATAAGTTACAGATAAGAAAGCAACCACTTGTTTTAGTTGCTAAAACATCTGAAATATCAATTGTAAAGTAAAAGAATAAGAATGAAAAGTCCAGTTACTTAAAATAAAATATATATTATAGTGTTTAAGTCCACAATCTTTCCATAAGATAGAGGAGGATTACTTTCATCTGATCATGAGAATTTTTCCAAAATGGCAGGACAATATTGATCAAAGCCAAAATTTTTCTAAAGAGAGAAAAAAAAATCCTTAATATCCTTTTTAATTTAAAAAAAATATATATTTTTTGATTCCTTGATATTAGCTCTGCCTTGCAAATGGGATGAGGAGAGGCATCAGAGATCTTTGGACATTCCAAATTTGCACATGAATTTAGTATAAAACATGCAGAAGTAAGAGATTTTAGGGAAAAATGTTAGGAATTTAAGGAGCACAGATTTTAATATCTGGTTTAAAACATTCATATTTTTTTAGTAAAAAAAAAATGCAATGCAGCCAAGCCCCACAAACCCAATGCATATTCCTACTTAGAAAAAGAAATTTTGTAAATATGTTTTTTAAATATGGGAGATAAGTAGAAACTGAGGATATAATGAAGAATAGGTTCAAAGATATCAGTAGCTAGTGCAGTGATAATGACTCGAAGATCTGAATTTCCCTTTAATTTATTCATACATGTAGAAGTTCCACAGATGATAAATATCACAAGGAGAGACAACACGGCATTTCTTACAGATTACTACTTAAGACCTGTTCATCATTTTGAAGTCTAGCATTACATTTCAAGTAGTCAGCCATTTTGATAAGCAAGATTTTTTTAAGATTAAATCTGAAATGAGAACCTTTGTGTTAAGTCAGTATACTTTTTGGGATAGAATACTCATTAGAGATACTTATTAATTAGAAATAAGCATATTTCCAATTTCCACTTTATTAACTATATAATTTTCCTATTGTGTTTTCATTATATACAGTAGCTACATAATGATGTAGTTATATAGTTTTATATAGTAAATTGTATGGTAATATTAGGGTAATTTAAATTTGTTACCTGCCCTTTAGCAAATCCACATAAAAGTCTTGTGCAGTCTCTGTTAAAAGCAAGTGCAGAAACTGACCCATATTGTGCACCTAATGAAACACTACCAAGGCACCATTTGAGAACCTGCTTTCCATCTACAATCAGAATTAAAAGCATCTTAATAGTTAAATAGCATCAAAAAAAGTTAAATATTAACTATATAAAAAAAAAATGTCTCGTATTACAAAGAAACTAAATCTTTAGTAAAATTATTAATTTCTTAATAATAAAAAAAAGTATACCTACCTTTTTATCCAATTTTATTAAACACCCACAATTTTTCTGTCTCCAAAGGCTTACTTAAACCTCTTTTTTGAATCTTTACCATCTCTGTTCTTACTTGAGAAAATATATTTGCAACTCCATTCTCTCTTGCTATGAGAATTGACACTTCAACAGTAATAAAGTTGTTTTGGTTTTTTTTAATATATTTATTATTTGCTATATTTCAAACTGATAATTGAAGCTGGAGCAGATTATTAGGCAACTAAATGAAGCTTTCCAGCAAAAGTTAGATATGTCTTTAGTTCAATTTCAAAAGGAACAACTTTTTTTTTTTTTTTTGTGAATGTGTGCCTTCTAAATCTACACACTTAAAATTTCTTTGTAAGAAGCTTACTTTACTCTTAAAAACCTTCTTTTATCTTGAATGTGCTGGATAACAGGGAACTCATTCAGTAAAATCATGTGATTAACTCACTTAACATTATTTGTTGGTTACTATTTAGAGGTAAATATAACATCAATTGCTTCCAATGAAAAAAAAAAAGGAAAATCAGTATTTTTTCCGGCAGATATATGAAAGATGCAATGGAAGTTGCTGTTTCTCAAGTGCAACAATTAATTTACAGCAGTGTTCAACACACTGCATCATTCCATAAATCAATGTTTCTCAAACCTTGACTATCAGCAGTCCACTGAAAGACCTTCCGATTCCCTCCCAGACGACCTGCAAAAAATAGCTGTATGTTTCTCCGAACTACTTCTACAACCAAAATAAAAAAACAACGGACCACCACTGATATACTGCGCTTTGAGAAACTGCCATAAATTGTAATCAGAATCATTTAAACCCAAGTATTTAGAAATATTTGGAAAAGATTGCAACAGATATAATCAACAATTGTATGTCTTGAGGAAATGTAGAATAATTGCATCATCTGCTTTTTTATTGAAAAGCTCTCTGAAGGAGTTGCAATCATATCATGCATATATCACCATGGCAAGTTATATACAAGGAAAAAAGCATGTTATTCTTGTTTTAAGGAAGGAACAATTTTCAAAAGATGGTATTGTTAATCTTGTGTCAGGTAATGAGTCAACAGTCAGTACATTTCTCTTCAAAGTCAACAATATTGGATCTGCTGATAGAAAAAAAAAGGAACTAATCGAAAACTAGTCTCTATGGCAAAACAGAACCATGTTTTGAAGCACTTATGTCTTTAAAAATAAATAAATAAAGCTTCTTCTGCTGAGCTGAAACTTGAATGGGAAGAACAAGAAGGAGTAATAGCAAGTGTAGTAACAGTCAGAAGATGCTTTTTCAATCAAGTGCTTACAGCCACTTGTCCAAAGAAGAAGCCCCTCCTCACACCAAAAATGAAAAAGAACCAATTGGAAAGATGCAAAGATCATGTCAAGCAGACACCAGATCAGTGGAAGTCAGTTACTTTCTCTGACGAGAAAAAAATTCTAACTTGCATGGAGCTAATGACAGGCATGCTATTCACTAAAGAAGTGGCGAAGAATGCCATCCAGACTGTATGAAATTCTCTACCAGTCAAATGATCTGGGGGTGCATCTGGGGTTGTGGAATAGGTCACCTGCATTTTATTAAAAGTTTCTTAAATGCCAAAGATTATGAGGCAATAATGGAAAGAAAATTGCTGCCAACAATTAAAGAGATCATTTTAAATTGGCAAGTAGCTGCATCTTTCAGGAGAACTCTGCTGCTTGTCACCAGGTGAAAAATGTAGGTAGCACTTGACAAATTTCTATGTCTTCATGTCCAAAGTAGAGGTTCTACAGTACTTCTACATTACAACTCTTAGCTGGCCAGTATACAGTCCTGATCTTAATCCTGTAGATATCTGTTGGCATCATGTAGAATCGGCAGTTGAGAAAAAGAAACTAAAGATCCTCAGAGAACTTCAGGAAGTCATAATTTGTGTTTGGAACGATGAATAACTGTGCTTAACTACATCCAGAACTTGATTTTCTCAATGCCTCAATGATGTGCTGCCATCATCAAGGACAGAGGTGGTTCAACAAAATTCAGAGTTTGCATCTGGTCATTTTTGTTTTGCATTCTGAATGATAAACAAAAGCAAAGGAAGATTCTGAATAATTTTTCTGCCTTAATTTGGAGTTAAACATACAGTTAAAAATGCTCTTTTTTTCAATTTTGGAACATTTGGAATGAAACTTCAAAAATAATTATTTAGATTTGCTGATACCATTAACAACTTAATATAAATAACTTTTTTTTTCATTTCTTTATGTGTGTCTTGTCATTAATATAACCTGAATCACTAAAAGGCTTAGAACTATGAAACTGCTAAATGATGCAGGTTCTTTAAATACCACTTTACATTAAGGGCTGTATCTATCATTATTTGAGAGTTTCATTTGATGAAAGATACACAACAACCTTTTTACCTAGAACCGAAAGAAGGATACCAGACCAAAGGAGAAATGAACAATTTTAAAATTTGGACATCATTCAAATATGCCATCTAATTTTAATATCAAATATGTAGGCATATTTTACCGTATATGCTCCAATAAAAGCCGAGGCTCTTATTGTCGCCAATCTCTAATAAGCACCGGGCTGCAGAGGGGACACAGCCAAATAGTAGCCGGTCTCTATCAGTAGCCGGGTCTTTGATATTTGCCTATCGGTACTAGTGTAAGCGTCCATATCTTCATAGTTGTGCTTAATACCTTACGGTACATTGCCTTACAAAATGCCGCCGAAACGGTCATTTGATATTGCCTGTAAGATTCACGCGGTAGAATACGCGAAAGAAACTTCCAGCGAGGTGGCCGTCCATCATTGCGGATTCAGATGACGACTAGCAGCGAAAGATACAGAAAGACATTGCCATTTATCTTTAACAGTCTTATGTAGTTTGTGAAATTCAAATAAAGTAGCTGTTTTTAATATTAGCCAGTATTTATGTGTAAAAAATATTGCGTTCTGAAGGTTTTTATTAATAATGGCCAACCTCTAATAGCAGCCGGTCTCTATTAAGCGCCGGGAGCCGAGGCTAGTTTTGCAAATAAATGCTGGAGGCCTCTATTGGAGCATATATGGTATATTAATATCTAATGAGATCATTTTGTAACACACACCTTCTTTTGATAATTCATTCAAGTTAACCTCCTACTTTTATGTTTATTCTCAACAGCAATATATGGGAACTGATCAGTTAGTTTACTACACTCGCGAGCAAAAGTATGGAATCACTTACTTGAAATTGGCTCCACGCGATCTTGAGTACGAAATAATTAGTTAATAATAATAAAAATGGCACCATTTTAAAGGTTAAATTGTTAACTTTAAATTGATACCAAATTCATTTGAATCACACCAGTATTTAAGGAGCTATCCCGGATTAAGTGAAGGAGTAAGGAAAACAAGGAAATATGGAAAAATAATGAATGAAGAAAACAACAAAAATTAATTAAAAAAAAATTTATTTGGCCTTAAAATTAAGTTTCAAAATTTTGTGTTCCCTCCCCTAGCCCTAATAACTGCTCGAAGACGATTCTTCATTGACGTTTTCAGCTTCTGAATCGATTCTTGCGGGATACCTTCCCACTCCTCTATCAAAGCCAATTTCAGCTCATTCACACTTGAAGGAGCAAGATTTCTGGAACGAACCTCCTCTTCAGTTCATCCCACACGTGCTCAATGGGATTCAAGTCCGGGCTGAGCGCTGGCCAGTCCAATGTGGCGATACCGACTTCTTCGAGGTATTCAGTTGTGGCACGGGAAGTGTGACAACGAGCGTTATCGTGCATAAGGAGGAAGTCATCACCGATATATCCCGTATAGGGAACGACATGTTCCAGCAGAATATCGGAAATGTAGCGGTCTGAAGTTAGACCGCCTCCTCGTCCCCCGACAGGCACGAAAACAAGCTCCGTTTTACCATCGAAAGAAATACCGGCCCACATCATACAAGAACTGCCCCCATAAGCCACTGTCTCGGCGAAACAGCACTGCGCAAATCGCTCCCCAGGCCGCCTGTAGACCCGACCTCTTCGGTCGCTGCCGTGCAAACACATTCTGCACTCGTCGGAGAACAGGACTCGCCTCCATTGCTCGACTTCCCAATCAAGATGGTTGCGAGCAAATTGAAGGCATGCTTGTCGGTGACCTGCCGTCAGTTTCGGGCCTGTGGCAGGCCTTGTTGGAGTCAAATTCACTTGCTTGAGTCTTCGACGAACTGTCCACTCGCTGGCAGCTATCCCACGAACATTTCTGAGCTCCTGCTGGACATCGACACCAGTCAAATGACGATTTCGAAGAGAGGTTGACACGATAAAACGGTCATCCCTCTCCGATGTGCACCGGCGCCGTCCAGATCTTGGTCTCGGGACAAAGCCACCAGTCTCCCGAAAGCGTTTATAAACTTTCGAAACGCAGGACTGGGTTATGTGGAGCTTACGTGCGACAGCCCGCTGGCTGAGCCCTTCTTGCAATAGGGCGACGATTTGTGCTGCTTCAGGAGGTGTAGTATCCATTTTCGTCCGAGGTCAAGGGTCAAAAGTAGCGGAGATGTGTACGGGTCAACGTGTGAAAGCCGACTGATAAACAAAATCCGATAACACGTGCTTTTATAGGGTGTCAATACGCCGCAACTCGCGGCGCATCAACCAATTGACACGTCTTTTTCCTTACTCCTTCACTTAATCCGGGATAGCTCCTTAAATACTGGTGTGATTCAAATGAATTCGGTATCAATTTAAAGTTAACAGTTTAATCTTTAAAATGGTGCCATTTTTATTATTATTAACTAATTATTTAGTACTCAAGATCGCGCGGAGCCAATTTAAAGTAAGTGATTCCATACTTTTGCTCGCGAGTGTAGTTGCATAGCCCACAAGTTGAAATCCCATTTATGATACAATACTAATTTAGATAACAGAAGCTTCAAGATCTCAAAATATAGAAACTGCTTTCTAAACTGTAGTCAAACTGCTTTCACACAGAAAGTATGTCCAACTTTTCAATGTAAAGTTTCAATATGTTTTGTCAAGGCTATTTTTGCTTTGGTTAAGATGATAATTCTTACCATGGAATTAATTAGGTTGTGAGAGGTTGGTGTGTATTTCTTTATGGAACTGTTTATGTATTCCTAATTGTGTTCATTTCTGGAGTCTTAGTTCTTCAATGAAATATATTTAATATATAGTCAAAAAAAGCATTCATACCAAGAAATGTGAAAATTGCATTTCTGTCTTTAAAATGAAGATCTGAATTGTTTCATTTACTTTCATGAGTAGAATAACAGTATTCAATAAATCTCAATATTGAAGATTTCAAAAATTTTAAAATGACACTATCCCTTTTTTTTTATTTCCTGACACTTACCAAAAACAAGAACCAAGCCATGTGATGTCCCTACTGCTATTAGTGAGCCAACTGCCTAAAAATAAATAGAAAAATAAATGCATTAACTATAATGTGGGTTTATTAATTTTGAATTAATATATTTATTAATATTAATAAAATGTAAACTTATCATTTTGAAATTTCACTGTTGTATCACTTTATCAACAAACTATCATTGCAATGAATTCTAAATCTGTCATATTGATTAAATCCTCTATTCACATCTAATCCTACCAATAATCTCATTTCTACATTCCTTATTGATTCCCTTACATTTTTGAAAATAAAAATAAAAATGATAAAAGTCATTTAACCACAGTTATATAAATTTCTCTTCATTTATGCTTTTCTGAGGCAGTCATGGAAAACTATCTGTAATCTATCTATCTATCTATCTATCTATCTAATCTAATCTAATCTAATCTAATCTAATCTAATCTATCAGATG
>JAFIDM010006749.1:0-32421 GCA_023159025.1 Thereuonema tuberculata
AAAACTCTGTCGTTGTGTTCGCATCGGTTCTTTTACGTTTTCTTTCCGTTTGAAAATAATTTTGAAGCTAAACTTTCTATTTAGATTCGAAACAGTACATCCAGTTACTGCTCGAATTACTGTGTTTTCTAAGACTGATCACTTATGTCTGGAATGCTGAACAAAAGTTGATTAAACTTCGAATTGTGAAAAAGAAAAAAACGTTTTCGAAAGGTGAGATTCATTCTGCAATTCACGAAATCAAATTGGAAAAATAAGAACCTTGAAAGATGTGTCTGTAATTGCAAATAAAAAGATTTGAACTGAAGGGCAACGGATCAAAAGACTGCACTTGAACAATCGATGTCCAAAAGATAGTGTTTATTATATTTAGTTTAGTAACCATTGATAATGAAGCGTCATCTCACGTGCTTTGATAACAAACTCAATCATAAAAAAAAAAATCACAAAGATTTCAACATTTGAAACTTCGTAGTTCCATTCAATTTTAAATTTAAGTAACTTAATTGAGGCTTAATTTATTTTTTTAAAAAATCCCTTCGTCATCGAGTGAAAGAGGAAGGGTCTATTTGGGAAGGATAGTAAATGTCCAAGTGAATTGTAATGTTTCTTAAGATATCTTCCTCATCATATTAAATGTTTCTTCATGTTGAATTCAGAATTTTATTTCGCGTCGTTTTAATTAGATTTCCATTTGAATTTCCGGGGATTTTCAGTTTGTTTAATTAACGTTTCGTAAAATGTAACCTCTTTCCACGAGAATGAATTGTAGTAAATAGTTGAATGTTTCTCAAACGAATTTCATTCACAAAGAGGAAACGCCGGAAACATATGAAACATATTAGTAGATTATTATAGATTTATACACCAAGTTATTAGAGATTTTTCAGTTCAGGCTGCGTATTTCGAAACCTTTTGTTAGGAAGAAAATCGAGCTACGAATACGGAAAGGTCTGAATATTCTTTTTATTTCTGCATTCGGTTCTTTAGGGTGATAGAATGAATGCCAATTAACTATTTAAACCGGAACCTTTTATTTAATAGTTAAAATATAGTAAATAAATAAAAAGGTATTCAATTAAAAATCAAGAGCACATTCACACCCAAAAAAGAATCCTTTAGAATTTAAAACATCAAGTAAATTCCTCATTCCTAGTTTAAAACAAGAACATATAAGATTAGCTTCTTAATTACAAGATAAAGCCTTATTTTTAATGACTCGAGACTTGATTAGATAATTAACATGAAATCATAAATTAAATCTTCAGTAAAACCTCAAAGCACTTCATTAAGGGTAATTAAGTTATGTTGTTTTTTTATTTCCTTTCCTATTCTCACACGTTCCTCTTGAATTAAAACTATAATTAAAATGCTGAGGTTTGTTGCGTTAATGGACTTTATGATTTACATTTTAAAGAGATGCAAGAACTGCTTCCAAACTTAATGATTATTTTTAATAAAAATATAATGGAAGTAGTCATCGTTGAATAACTCTTTTCCTAAAATAATTAAATTCAATGAAATATATTCATTCTTGAAAGCGATATTTCCTTCATAGTTCCCTTGTAAATATCAAGCTTGTAATCTACTAACTCTTTATTTATAAAATGAAGTAAATTACATTTCTTCCTTTAGGTAAATATTTTGTTTACCTTTACTTTCTTCTGTAATGATGTTTTTTACGCACTTGGGTTTCGCCGATTTGAGAAAATAATAAACTTGCAAACTGTAACAATACATTGCATGAGTAACACAAGGTAACCTATGTTACTCAGTGATGGTAGTGTAGTCAAGAAAAAATGGACCAACTATAGCCTGTAACATATAGAAGACAAATGGGGACCACTACCTACAGAGCAGATTTCGGGTCCCCAGCGGACACAACACACAGAAGAAGACGAAAGAAACAACCATGCCACGACCGGGATTCGAACCCAGGTACTGGCGCATTGGACGCCACGGCTGGCCGCCGCCGAGACCGCACGACCACGCCAGCACGGCTAAAATGGACCAACTGGAGAATAATCTAGTGCTCTAATAAATGGCGCCAATATCCAGAATCTAGTGTAGATCCAGTTTTTTTTTTTTTAATAAATATCTTCTTTTTTATTATATATAACTTATTATAAATTTTATTTAATTTAATGTATGAAATAAATAACACGACTTTTCCATAGGTAAAACATCAGCAGAATGGATTGAAAAGAATTTCCCGAAATTTTAATGAATTTCTTTGATAATTTACTCTATTTCATTTTAAATTTACATAGTTTTAACTAATAAGTGTTTCTCTTTTTAAATTTTTCCTATTCTCTGTAGCTTTTATAGATTTTTATTTTCACTTTCAATGAAATCAAATAACAATCCACTGGTTAATTTGTCCTTTTAAAAGGAGATTCTTATTTTTGCTTCTTTTTTTGTAAAACTTTCATTGTAAAAAGGAATCGGTCTTAAAAAGGAAATGGATTGAAATTGAGGAGAACTGTATTGTATTCACTGGCTTCAGAGTAGTTTTCACTTTCTATTTCTCGAGGTTAAAACCTTTATTTTTTTGTATTTTGTGAGAAGACATTTCCTCTACGTAATGGGTCTACTTGTCCTCTGTTACTTATATCATGTAAAAACAAGAAATGATTAAAGTCTTTCTAAAATTACTCAGGCCTTATTGATCGTCGAGTGATGACCAAAACATCTTCTCTATAAAAATATAAATTCAACAAAAAAGAATCATCAGAATCATGAGTTTGGAGAAATGTTGATAATTTTCATTCCAAGGTGGATTCCCGTTCCATGGACGTTGGTTGCTCATGGAATCGCTCTGTTGTCAGTAAATAGCAGAGTAGGTAGGTTAGGTTCCAAGAGTAATACTCGTTCGATGAAACTGTGTCGAATCTAGGGGCGTACGAGGAGCAACTGCCCTCCCAAATTCAGGCAAAGCAAAAACAGAAAAAAGAATCAGACAGCGAAAGCGGATATTTTTACTACTAAGAAAGGCAGAAAACAAGTTTTTCTTTTAAGTTGTGATAATTGATAAAATACAATTGATGTAAAGACTTTTTATTAAAAATTGGTACTTTTGTTAATGAAAAATTTTGTGTAAAATTTCGGGCAGATTAACCCCCCCCCCCCCCTTTAACCAAACTACCTTCCTACGTCTATGCTTTGAATAGGTTTAGAAGATGAGATCGAACAGACTTGAGGTAGGCGATCTTGGCCCTTCTGTCTCTTTGAGACATGCGATCGACTGTTGAAATAACTGTACACAGGAAACTGTTTATATCTCCACGCTACTCGACGACAGGTCACGTAATTTAAAACTCAGTTTATTGACGCTCTATTGATGCGTAACTATCGCTTGTAGATAGATAGGGTAAATGACGTTTTTATTCCTTATAAAATATGTTTTCCAATTATTTTACTTTTGTATATCTTTAAAATTTTGGCTAATATTCATCAAAAAACTGGATGCTATAAAATTAAAAAACTTAAAAACTTAAAAATTCTTATTGTAAGTTATTTATAAAACTTAGATGTCTAATATCGCGACGTTTTTTATTTACAGAGAAGTAATTAAATGCAACAAGTCTTTCCTGCAAGGTTTTGATATATCTCTTATAGTTTAACAATCTATCGAGTCTTAATGTATCACAAGGGTTTTTTGTTTTTGTTTTTTTTTTCCTCCACTCAGCTTTCTTTTATTCACTGCTTCTATTGTATTATTTTGGCAATACTTAGTCTACATTGGCCGCGCGGTTGGCGATGTCGCTAAGACACTGGCCTCTCACCTCTGAGTCCCGGGCTCGGTTCTCATGTGGGTTTCGTTGATGGTGGCGATCCGCGCTGGGCAGGTTTTCCCGGGGTTCTCCCGTTTCCCCTGCATTTCTCACACCATCCTTTCTTAGTCTTTCTCTCCGTCTGTCCTTCTTTCCGTGGGATAGTACAAAAAAGATCTTTCAGGTCGACGTGCTCGGCAGTCATGCCATCCACTTTTCATTAATCTAATCTACATTACTTCAGTGGAATATACCAATGAAAGTTTTATGAAAATCCATTCAGTAGTTTTGATTTTGTCGTGGACAAACAAACAACTAAACTCCCAACATTATAGCATTAATATAGATTCTAGGCTTATCAATATCTGGACTTTGAAACTTTGTACTCGGGTGGTTTCTTATAAATCTAAACAGAAACATATACGTTTTTTCTCTTTTGCCCAATGTGATCTTATGGGTTATTTTATAAAACAAGATCTCTTCTGGTCTTTGAATCGTAACGATAATCTTTCGTTCTTTGATAAGGTTTTTATTTCCTTCTTATTTGAAAGGCTTCTACTTGGAATTACATTTGATTTATAATCATCTGATAAATTTTTACGATCCTTTTTTTCTGTTTAGATTTGAAGAACTGTTGATCCGTTGTAACTCCTTGATCCTTGTCAAATAGATACCAGTGCTACTTCATCGTTGCTATGACTTTTGAACACTTATTTATGATGCTAAGGAATGTTATGTTGTAAAAATCGAAGGAAAGATTATTTGAAATTAATACAAAATAGTATTAGAGCAATTTAGAATTTTGGAAATGAAGAAAGGAATTGGGATGGGATTTGGTTGTTTCCTCTTCATTTGAATTCATCAAACAATTATTTCCCTATCATTTCTATATCAGCCTTTATATTTTTCGTAGTGCAGTGAATTTTGTATTGTTAATTCAGCTGTTTTTATGTAATCATTAAATTTATAAAACTGTTCTATTAGAAATCCTACACGTAAAAGTGATTTTCTTTTATATGCAATTGCTTTTACTCAGTGCTGCTGCTGCGGAGGAAATAATGTTTTAATGTTGGTTGTTGATAAACTTTTAAAAAAGGGGATTCTATTGATTATTAAGAATGCAATTGAGTGACAACGAATGAACGGAAAATTGTTGTAAATAACCTAAATCTTATTTTAAAACTGGTTTTTAAACACGAAACGTTTATTAGATATAGATACAGTTAATACTAAGCTCTGAAATCTAAAATTTCTTTTCTTAGTATTTTAAGGTTACAGTGTTTTATTTTTTAAAATAAGTCCATAGTATTTGGGTTTTAAAAAAATATAGTTCAATTTAGAACGATAACTACGATATTCTAAATATCCAAACGTCGCTCCATTACGTAATGTTTTATAAAAGATCTTCACAAAGAGGTTCTGTGAAGTTAAAATGATTAAGTGATTGAGTGCGGGATTAGTGTAGCAATATGGCCGCACACATGATTCTCTGCTCAATCAAAATAAGCCTAATTAACGAGAAATATAAGTGAATAACTTATATTACAGATACTGTAAAAAAAGAAGATAATATGAACTTTAAGAATATCACTATACGAACAAAATCAACCAAAGAAGCTAAGAAAGGAGAAAATCAAGATACGCATTACCAAACAAATGAAATGGAATCAGCTCTAGAAATACGTCAATTATTACAGGAGGTAAGAGAAATCAAGTCGGAAATACAGGAAATAAGAAGTAGTATCAACTACATTCATGAACATTATGAAGAAATTTTAGATAAATTATCAGCCATAGAAGGAAAACAGGAGAAAACTGAAGAAAGACTTTTAAAATTAGAAGAAGAAAAGGATAAAACACAAGAGAAAATCAAAAACTTTGAACTAGAAATAGACAATCATGAAGAAAAATTAAGACAAAATAACCTAGAAATAAATGGAGTTATCCAACTTCCAAATGAAAAATTGCAAGACATTGTAGAAAAAATTGCAAACAAGATAGGTGTGAAAGATCAACTTCAAAATGTAGAGGTTATGCATAGGGTTCAAACTTTTAATAAGAACAAAATAAAGCCTATAATAATCAAGTTTTCAAACTTAAAAAGTAGATTAATCTGGATGGAAAAAATGAAAGAAAAGAAAATCTTAAGAAATAATGAAATTTCTGATAGCAATGACACCAGTAGAATCTATTTTAATGAGAACTTAACGAAAAGGAAAAAAACCCTATTTTGGAAAACAAGAATAATTGCAAAAGAGAAGAATTATAAATTCACTTGGACAAAGTTCCATAAGATCTTAGTAAGAAAAGATGAAAATTCATCTATAATAAAAATAATGAATGAAGATGATCTTAAAAAAATAATCTAAAAATGTTTGACTAATGTTTGAAACATCAGATCAGAAAAAATTAAATATTTACTGTGATTTTGAAGAATGGTATATAAATAGAATAATAAATCAGTCTTCTGAAAAAATATTATACTTAAATATACGAAGTATAAAAAAGAATTTTGATTATCTCATTTGTCATATAAAAAAATTTCTAAATGAAATAAACATAATAATTTTAGTAGAAATAAACATAAATGAAAATGAAATTAAATATTTTACCCTGGAAGGCTATAGTATGATATATAATCTTAGGAAAAATAGAAGAGGTGGTGGGATAATAATGTATTATAAAAATGAATATACATTGATGAATTTTCAGATTGACACAATAACATTTGAAAATATTACATGTGTACTTAAATATAAAGATATTAATATAAGTAAAATTGATAATAGTACAAATTTAAAAAAATTATTAATAATTTATAAACCTCCTCTAACGAATAAAAACTATTTTCTTAAAGAATTAGAAAACACTATAGAATATGCTCATAAAAAATTGGAAAAAACTAATAATTTTATAATTATTGGTGATATGAATATTAATATTCTAGAAAAAAAAAACAATTCTTTGGTACTGAAATATTTAGAAATTTTTAATACTTATGGCTTTGAGAATTTAATTGATACTGCAACTAGAGAAGTACAGACAATAAAATCTTATACTTCAACATGCTTAGATCACTGTTTTATTAATTTAAAAAATAAAGATACTAAAAGTAATATTATACAAACAGAAATATCAGATCATTATATAATAATGTTAGAAATATTTAATCAAAAATTAAGTAAAAGTAATCAAAATCTTAAAAAATTCAGAAGACACAATAATATAATAAATGAGGAATTATTTATTGAAAAATCAGAAAACTTACTTAATAATATAAGAAATAAGCAAATAATTGACCCAAATAAAATAATAAATAAATTTGTAAAAATTATAAATAAATCTAAAAAACAAATAAGTAATAAAGAAAAATATAGAGAAAACCATGAATATCATTATCAAACTAAAAATAATAAAAAACAAAATTATAAACATGAATGGATAACAGATGAAATATATAGTCATATTAAGGAAAAAGATAAGTTATATAAAAAACATAAAAAACAATAAAACAAATAAAGAATATAGAGAAATTTATAGAAAAAAGAGTAATTGGTTAAAAAACCTAATACAAAAAACAAAGCAAAGATTCTATCAAAATAAATTTCTAAACACTTACAATAATAATAAAAAGACTTGGAATATAATAAATAATATTATAAAAAATAATGAACATAAAACTATTGATAAAAACAAAATTTGTAAATTAATAGAAAAATATAATTATAAGCAAACTGATGAATTATTTGGTAAAACATTTAGTAAAGTTGTTAGTACATGTAATTGTAACACTAGAAGTAATAATACGGATATTGAAACTTCAATAAATTCAATAGTGTTTAATATACCTAGTATTGAAAATATAATAAATATAATTACATTAATGAAAAATAAAAATACTGTTGGTATTGATAATATTGCTGTAAAAGATATAAAAAAGTATATGGATATATTTGCAGCAATATTGCATGAACTTATAAAAGCCATGTTTGAATATGGAACTTACCCAAGTATTTGGAAAACTGCGAAAATAACTCCAGTATATAAAAAAGGAAAAATTGATGATATAAAAAATTATAGGCCAATTTCTGTTCTTTCCAATATGTCAAAAATTATAGAAACATGCTTAACTAATTCAATATATAACTTTCTATATAAATATAAATTACTAAAAAAAAGAACAATTTGCATATCAAAAAAATTTAAGTACTGATAAACTCTTTCAAGATTTCCAAAAAATCATAAATTGTGCATTAAATAACGGTTATTATATATATATTATTTTTATAGATTTTGAGAAAGCATTTGATAGTATTAATCATAAGATATTGATAGAAAAATTATTTCATATTGGAATAAGAGGCAATATGATAGAAATATTAAAAAACTATTTAAAAAATAGAAAAATAAGAATTAATTTAAATTCAAAATTAGGTAAAACATATAAATTAAAAACAGGAATTCCTCAAGGTTCAAACTTAGGACCACTTTTATTTATTTTATACTTAAATACATTATATAGTACAATATCAACATCAAAAATTTTTGCTTATGCTGATGACATCATATTGATAAATATAAATGAAAATTATGAAACTGCAGAATACAATATACAAAAAGACTTTAATAAATTAATTATTTGGACACACAATAATAAAATGAAAATAAATAGTGTAAAAACAAAACTAATGATATTGAAAACAAAAAATAAATTTTTACATACAAATCCAGTAATAAAATATCATGATTATAATTGTTTATTCGATGATGACATAAACTTCCAAAGTTGTAATTGTGAAAATATTGAAATTATTAAAACAATTAGATATCTAGGTTTATATATTAATGATCAATTCTCTTGGAAAACACATTATTTATATATATTAAATAAACTTAATTCATTAATATATATGTTTCAACATATAAAGGGTATCTTTTCTATAAGATACAAGATGTTAATATATAAATCATTTATAGATTCATTAATAAATTATGGATTATGTTGTTGGGTACATTTAGGTAATACAGACACTAATAACATAAATAGAATATTAAATAAAATAATGAATTACATAATACAAGATTATTGTATATTAACAAAGAATGAAAAAATACAGATAAGAATAAAATATAAAATTTTAATGCCAAAAGAAAAAATATTATATTCTTTAATAATAAATAACTTTTATAAAATTAGAAATCAAATTAGAAATTATAACTTAGAAAATATTACTAGAAATACATTAATAAAGATTTTATATTATGAAAATCCTAAGAACAACTTTGGATTAAGAAATAAAAATAGAATTCTATTAAAGATTTTTATGCAAATTACAAATGAATTAAAACAAAATAAATTTAATAAAATAAGTATATTAAAAAGGCAAATACTGAAAAAAATAATATTTGGCGAAATTATCTGGAATATTTAGGTATTTTTGATTACATATACTATATTTATATTTTGTGTGTTTTTGGTCTTGTGTATTGATATTTGTTTATATATTTTTTAGTTGAATAATTTTGGCATGAGAGATTGTTATTTAAAGTTTTATTTTCACAATTAGATTTAGAAATTTTTAATGTTATACAGTATAAACATTATGTTATATAGTAATGTTATACAGTATAAACATTGAAAGAAAGAAATTGTAATTAGAATAATAAGTAAAAAATAATTTGGGAACCTTAAATTTGATTGTAATGAATGATATTTATAATAATTTTCTTTTTGTATTTGATTTTCTTTTTATATTTCTGTGATATATTGATTTTTATATAATTATATAATTGAATCTAATTTAAGTATAATTCGTATAATTGCGTAATTATATAATTTTTATATGATTTTATATGATTAATACTTTTTAAATTACAAATATAAATTATTTATACTTTCAGCACCTGCATCACAGGATTTCATTTTGAAAACCTAGCAGGACTGTAATTTTAAATTTAGAAATAAATAAATAAATAAATAAAAAGAAATAATTAAAATAAATTTCGTGCATTTGCTTGTTTTCTGATTTATTGTAAGACTTTCTTTCCAATTACTGTCTTAAGAAGAAAATAAAAACAATCTTTTAACATCATTGAAGTAATGAAAAAAAAAAAGCCATCTTGTTGTGAGAATCCTTCTTCAAAGCTATTCTGAATATTTTAAATTGTGAAGAAGAAAAACCTAAATAAAATAAAAACCCAATAAAATCATAAATGTTATTTATCAAACATTAGAGAATTAAAAAGGAAAAAAAAAATCCGTTATTCAAAATCTCCTCTACATTAGAAAGCAGGTAAGAAATCGTGAACAGTCCTCAATTATAAAATGGGTTCTTTTTATTTTTCCTTCCCCTTTCTATTCAGTTTCTTTCCAAACAATTAATTTAATCAAATTCGATTTAATTTCCTTAAATGAAGACCCACGTCAAGATCCTTCGTTCAAATTAAGCGTTTTATGAAATTTTAACCCAAATTGTTTTTATATGATGAAATTTCCTTTAAATATTGGTTCACTCTAATGAAGCGAAGAATTAAGGTTTCATCTGCACATAAACAGCGAAATCCTTTAGAGTGAACCAATATTTCCTGCATGTTTTCAGTTTCAAGATAATAAAGCGTTATCAAAATTCTCCGAAATTCATCGGGTGTGGGTGGATTTATTTCGCTCATTGACCTGTGACCAATTAAATTTTGAGCCAATGGCGTCGATCGATCTGTTAGGATCAGATGAAGTCCAAACCTCATTAATTGTTGTTAACAATATCACAAACCCGGAAGTTGTTGTCAAAATCGATTTTCAAGTGACCTTCAGCTAAAGTAAAAATATTTGGAAATCTCGTGCTTAGAAGCGTCCAAAATAAAATCAGAATTAAAAGCATGAATTTATTTCAGTTTTCAAAATAATGTGACTAACTTAATTCCAGTCTTTGCTTCTGTTATTGGCGTTTGGATGGAAAATGTTGTAAGAATATTATAAGAGTAGTATTGAAATGATAAAGGTTCCTTCCATATTTTCTCCGCCTTCAAGTTAAACATAAAAGCAATTATTAAAGGTTTAATAGTTTTTATCTGATAGGCAGTTCAGTTTTCAATAATAGATATTTCGAAAATAAATATATAAATGGTCGGTTTCTTTTTTATTTTTTAGTGACAGCAGTTCTCGATCAATACAGTTCACATAGAAGTTCATCGTTCAGATAACTTTACAAAAAAACAGTGTCCATCCAATACAAAAAGGCTCTTCACTATGTTTTATTAAGAAAACTGGGTTTGTTAATCATTATGAAATTCGGGTATTTTGGTAATTTTATTAATCTCAATCTAAAAAGAGCGTTATTGCTATTCATCCAGAGATGCTTGTTTGTAGAGTGGTGGCTTTCATGAATGATATTTTAAATGAGTTAAAATCGTTGTAAATAAATTAAATTTTAATTTAAAAATTTTGTTAGTGTTTAAAATAAAGATTTGTAAATAAACAATATGTTATATAATATCGCAGCAACAATGGAACCAATGGGATGGGTTTTCTTCAACAATGGGTCACCCGGGGATGGACTGGGAGGGAAATCTATAAAGATAACGGATGGATGTAAGGATTCTTTCCATGAAAAGAAGGTGAAAACGTTCTAAAGGAATGGAACGAAAATATGGAATATTGTTCCAAACGTAGAAGAACATTCATAATAGTGAATTCGTAAAGTATGGAATTCGAACATGGAAGAGAATAAATCTTTCAATATATTTTGTAAGTATTACAAAAATAGAAATTAACCGTTGCATTATTCAAGGGAAGGGTCCGTACGTCAAATGAATCACAAAAAACATAAGTCATCCAAATCTGAGTCCCTGGTTCTAAGCCGTTCTTTAGATATGGGATCATAAAGTTACCATAGGAAAAAACCATTGAAAGTCTATATAATTCCAAACCAACTGCAATTTAGTTACAAGAGACGACACATGTACGATGGAGTGATCATAACAGAAAGGTTGTTCACAGTGGGCACAAGTCATAAGAGTTTTATCCAACATATCACGGACATAGCTCTTGCTCCTGCCTCTGACATCTGAACCAATTTCATCAATTTGCAGTCTCTTGCACACTTTCAGTTTGCTGCACAAAGATTCAGAAGTATGACATTCTACAAAGCCTGCTATGAACCTGTTCCTTTCCTTACTCCGGTTCAGTACTGCTTTGACACCGTGGATGTACACAAGTCACAACGGATGGTCCACTTGTGCATTTATGACTTGTGCCCACTGCAAACAACCGTTCTGTTATGAAAACTCCTTCCTACAAGTGTCGTCTCTTGTAACTAAATTGCAGTTGGTTTGGAATTACATTGACTTTCAATTGTTTTCCTATGGTACGTTTGTGATCCTACATCTATTAGAACCCAGGACTCTGTGATGCACTTTCATTTGAGCTTGGATTCATTTCCAGACCCCATTTCACGTACTGGCCCTTCCCTTGTTAGTACACGACATATAAAACTCTAGTTCGTAATGGTTACTTATTAATTCTCTAGTGAACAAGTGTTGATGTGCAAAAACTGTTAAAGTTTATTCTTTTTTAGATGAGGATACAAATATTTGTAGGCATTGTGATTGGAATAATAATAATAATTTTATTTACTTATCAAACAAAATAAAGAACATATTAATTCTATTCATAAATGGATACTTTTGATGAGACAAATTCCTTGCGGCGAGTTTTCAGCAGAACCACAATATTCAGCCATTACATGAATGAATCGAAGCAACATTGTTTATGAGACAGGATTCTAGATGGTTCTAAAACAAACAAAAAAAGCCTTTGCTACTTTTTAACCAATGAAATTACTTATCCTATTTTTTTTTTTTTTTACATTACTGAAATCACTTTCAAATACAGAATGTCAAAAAAAAAAAAAAAAGTGTGCACTTGGAAATCATGATGAAATACGACAGGTGCAAAGAAGATGGAAAGAAAATGACGTCAGAACACTGTGAGAGCAATGCAGTTGTTTATTTCAGAATAACAGGCCCAGAATCGGTACGTGTTAGTATATTGTGGGATCACCTCTTGCGTCGATACATGAGGATATATGGTTTAGCATTGATGCTTATAAACGTCTAATGGTGTCCTGTGAAAGATTCATCCAATGTCTTAGAGTTGTTGGGCTATTTCGCTCACATTGCGATGTGACTCTAATCGCCGTCCCAACATGTCCCAGATATGTTTTGTAGGTGATAGTGTTATGATCTGGCAGGCCCAGGAAGTGTAGGAACACCACGTAAACACTCGAGATATATTCGCCGTTTGCAGTTGGGCATTATCCTATTTAAAAACTGCTCTTGGGAAGACCTCCAACATAAGCAGAACAACAGGTCGCAGGATGTTCTGGACGTAATGTTGTGCTGGACAGTATTCCAAAGAACAACTAAGGATGACCGGGTCTCTTAAGCAATGGCTACCCAAACGAGGACGCTAGGTGTGACGGCCATGTGACGCTCCAAAGTTTGGTGAGATTAGGTGCGCTGGTCTGGTCGTCTTCATACACGTATTCGGCGGTCATTGGCTGCAAGGGAGGACCTAATTAATCACTAAACACTTTACGGCCCCACTCAGTGACATTCTACGCTGCTCTGGCTGTGCTGTGGGGGTCAGTGGCAGTCTTCTTAATGAACGTCGTCATCGCAATCCAAACCTTCTGGCAATGGTTCGTCGTGACACAAGAGGCTCGAGAGATGCCATTAATTCTGTTTAGGAAAACTGTTGGTGTCCTGAGGGCCGATCCTGCCTGGTAGTGGTTCTCGGCCGACCACTGCATTCGTGTGCGCTGCGGGAGCCATTGCTGACAGCAACGTCTCAGTGGCATCACTGCGATCCAAGTGGCGGGTGATAGAACGAGATATTGAAGCTCACGATACGTCTTCTGTCAAATTCACTCTGTCGTTGATACGTTTGTCGGGTGGTGTGTTGTGGCATCCTCAGCGGCTACAGAACTGCATCGAACCACAAAATACCGAAGCAACCGAGAACGCTACTTATAAACAATCCGGATTGCGCAGTTCAAATGCGCCGTGGCGCCACCCTCTACATTCATTGGCTGTGATTTTATTTATTTATTTATTTTTTAGAATTTTCAGGTCAATCCATGAGGTATTTGTTATTAAGTTTCGCAGTTGTTCCACAACATTCCGCGGTGCGTCGTTTGTTTTTTTTATTTTTTTTTTATTTTGTAAAACATTCAATTTTAAAATAACATCAAATTAAAGCAATAAGACCTTCAGACTGAGACGAATTAATAGTTTCTTACAAGTTGTTTCGTAGATTTCGTGTCTGAAGTGAGTAGAGTTTCAAAAACTGATGAAATTGAATTTGATTCAAAAGATGATTCGTTTTCTGTTGAGGGAAATGAAAACTGATGTTAAACTAAACAGGAAATGAAATGTCACTTGAATAATTTTAATTATCGTTGTTAATTAACCTTTGCTCTTGTTTCTAACGATAGCTCTGATGGAATTATTAAAACAAAACAAAAACATCTGGAATAATTATCAAAAAAGGGAATGTTTTTTTCTCAGTCAGAGCTTAAATAAGAAGGTTTTGCTCGAATGTTCTAAATGCTTCTCGAACGAATGAAGAAGTCCTCCTATTCTTTCCATTTCTGACAAAATATTTCTTCTTTCAAACTGAAATTTTCTGTGTTTAGATTCACTTGAATTTAATCCACGGATTTGATATTTTTTTATCCGATCTTTTTTTATTTAAATGCGCTATTTTAATTTTAAACTTATTGTATTTTTATATTACTTCTTATTTACATGATAATAACTAAAATAGTATCTAAACACTGTAAGTTATTCTTGTATTTCTTCGACCACAAATGAATTAAACGAGCGCAAAATTTATTTAATTCGTGGCTTCAATGATTGAAATTAACAACTAATTTGAAGACAAATAATAAAGTGATTTTTTTTTTTTTTTTCGTTTCAAACATAACTTGTTTCCTTTCGTTTTTTTTAAGATTCTTATTATATTTAGTTCATCAAGAAGAAATTTATTCTTTGTTTCGACACTGAATTAAAATTCCAAGTAAGCAATCGAAGGAACGTTTTCTTAACCTCCATTATTCGATTGATTCTTCAAATTTGAGATTTTTGAACACTTTGATTTATTAAATAGTTCAGGAAATGAATGAAATTTGCGTTTAAAAAGTAAAGATTAATTAAAATTTAAACAAATCGAAATAGTGGTCTTTTCATTTGAATATATTAAATTTTTGTGATGTGTACAGATACATTTACTGTCTATCCAAGCATTATCTATTGATTCTGTTCAATATTTAGTGAAATTTCAAGCAGCGAATTTCTATATGTAATTAGAAATCTATATGATTTTGCAAAATAAAATTGATGTTTGATTTTCTCCTGAGATATTTCAAGTATAAAAGCATTTATTGTTTAGGATTAATAATTAATAATTCTTTTAAAAGAACAACCCATTGTTTTAAAGCTTATTTTTCTTACTGATTTTGGTGTAATTGGGGCCATTAGGTTAGTTTCTTTTCTTAGTGGTTTTCTCATAACAATTTCGCTACTTTCACAATCACGTAAAATCAAATCCTTATCGTAGATTTAATCTAAATAATATCGATTTAAGTTGACCCGGTAGCCGGGTAGGTAAGAGCGCTTGGCTGCGGGTTGGACGTGACGGATTTGATTCCCGGCCTCGGCGGATATAGCATCAATTATCAAATAGTTCAATAGAGAAATACACTGGAAGGATATTTAAACTTTGGTAAAAGTTTTAAAGAGAATTAGTTTAGGAATTTCTAATATTCTAAGACCTTTCAGAAAAGCATTTGCTCTGACTGTCGTCATTCCTTAGTTTTTAATAGTTTTATTTTATATTCATATCAGGTGGTTGTAGATAAAATGGGAACATACGGCATTCGAAGTTTGACGTTACATAGCTTTATTAGCAATGAATAAATTCAGTCAAGTAAGAATCATTGACATCTACACATCTCTGCCAAAGATCAGGACACCGATAAATGCTCTTTTTAAAAAAATGAGAGGCACAGGAACTGATAAACTCTTCAAAGGCATTTTCCAGCTGGGTCTGGTTGTGGTCTTTCCCTTGTTGTTCAGGTAGAGTTCCAAATGATGAAACCAATGATAGTCTGTGGGCGCCAAGTCTGATGAGTATGGTGGATGCTGAAGAACCTCATATCCAAGCTGTTGGATCTTCTTCTTGGTCTGCAACGTGAGGACGTGCATTGTCATGGAGCAGGAGATCGTTTCATCATGTTCCGATGCTTCCTTCAACAGCTTGGTGTGAACCATCACCAAATCTGAGCTGTACAGAGCAGGGGTGACCGTCTGGTCTGGTATCAGGGAGGGCCCATGGTTCAAACCTGCACCAGTTCACCAGGCAACGACCAGGATTTTCTTCTGGTGATCTTTGGTTTGGGAAAGGGATGCGGAGTTTTGATCTCGTATGTTAGTCATTAGAGCAGCTTCTTCACTTTGCCTGCAGGTGGCGACAAATGGTTCAAGAATGGACACTGAACGTCTCTGCAAGCTGTCGGAGAGTCTGTTGTCATCCTTTTCCACACAAGCCTTCAGGTCATCGTTGTTGATGACTGATGGTGGCGTACTGGTTCTTGATTTTTTTGCAGATATTCATCACCGGCCTCAAACTTTTGTAACCATCGTTGCGCCGTGCTTTTGGTTCCTCCCAAAACACCACATTGAGCTTTTTCGCCATCTCGCTCTCGTTCCTGCCCAGCTTCCACTCATAAACAGCAATTACACGAATATCGTGACTCCATCTTGGGCTTGAGGAACTTCAATGCCTTCAAGGGATCACTGAGATGCTTGGGTCAGGTCGGAGGCTTATCTACCATACCTACGTTCTGGTCACATGTCAAACGTTCGCAGTCCTTCCCATCAGCCAATGCGAGGAACGGAAGTTTCCATTTTCCCATTTCAACTGCAACTATCTGATAGAACTAGTCTACTTGAGAACTGTTGAAGTGGTCTTTTATTTCTGAATGTACATTGCAGTCTGAATTCTTAAGATTTTGAACCATAATGCCTTTAATTCCCGCCAAATGCAAACGATGGCAAGAATTGTTTAAACGAACGCGGCTTCAGTTGAATTGAAATTTGTGAATGTTTACATTTCATCGGTTAAAGACAGTATTTTCTTCTAATAGCTTCGAAATATGTGTCCTTCAGTATTTATTCCCTTTTTTTCTTTTAATTAGTTCATTTTATCGTGATTCTTGAACTGATTTTGTAAATTTTTATTTTTAAAATTCTTCAGAATTTTTATTTAAAATAATTTGGCTGCATTCACCTCATTTGTCCGAATCAAGTGATTTATTACATTTCATTCACAGTTCATTGAAGGATTTAATTACTTAAGTACTTGATCCCGTTAAGCTTTTTCTGAATTAAGTCACTACTATAATTTTGTATAACTTTCATCCATTCACAGGCTTAGATTAACAAACTCTTCTTACATTTACTTACATCATCTTATAAATACCATAAAATTAATAAATATCTTCTTAAATAACCACAAACTTTAATCATCTTTCCGGTAATATTTCGTCCTGTTTGTTCACGTGACTTTCTATTAACTTGCATGAGTTATGTTAACTTCAATCGAATGCTTAGAACATTTCTATTCAAAGTCACATCTTTCTAAAGTTCTTTGTTTATAACATGTCGTAGAACGCATTTCTCGTCATTGGAATTTTTCTTAATTTTATTTCACAAAGTCTCTTATTCCTTGGATTTCTTCTGTTTTCTTAATTAGGAAAAAAAAAAAAAAAGACATTCTTACCTTAATAAATCGTCATAAACGACGTCCCGTGAAATAACGTCTATTTTTAACGATCTTGATATATCTTCTATTAATTGGTTTCATCGAAAAATTCAAATCTTCAAAACATGATGAATATAAAAAATTTGACGAATACCTCAATAAATAAGAAGACTTCTTTATATGTGAAAATATACTTGGTGTTAGCATAATATTTCATCATCCACAGAATATATCTTCCATTCTTCCTGTGACGTATTCTATCTTTCTATTTCTTTTCTTTTGTCATAACAACGGATAACAATTCCTCCATTATCATTATGATTTTAAACTATACTTTAAGCAGCATTCACAACTTCATTGTCAATGATATTAAATAAAAACAATTTAAACTTCAAACAATAATGTAATTACTGCAGTGCGTTTTACAAAACAAAAATATTATTTCTTAATGGTTATTGATACGTATATGGATAATAGCTAAATAATTTATGTACATGAAATAGCTCATCAAAGAAGAAATAAGATTTCTTCTAGTTAGTCGGATTAATGGCCGCGCGGTTGGCGTTGTCGCTATGACATCGGCCTCTCACCTCTTGAGTCCCGAGTTCGGTTCTCATGTGGGTTTCGTGATGGTGGACGATCCGCGCTGGGCAGGTTTTCTCGGGGTTCTCCCGTTTCCCCTGCACTTCTCCCACCATAGTTTCTCAGTCTTTCTCTCCATCTGTCCATATTTCCGTGGTCTAGTACAATAGACCTTTGGTCGCAGTGCTTGGCTTCTGCCACCCACCTTCATTACATACATACATAGTCGGATTAATAAGAATTTTTGAGAACAACAATAATGATTAATTTAAAATAATTATTATTTTTTTTTTTTCCTTTTAGAAATCTCTTGATTCATTCACATCAACTTCACTGAATCAACCACAAATCATATGATTTCCATTTTGAAACCAAATAAGAAAATGACAATTGTTAGGTGGCTATAATTAAAGAGGTGTTCACATTCGTGTATCGAAAAATGTACCGGTAGTAGACGAACTTCAGCCAAATTTACTGTTAGAACTCTCTGGAACAACAAGTTTCGATTTATAAAAAGAAAAAAAAATAGATTTGCCACCAGGGACATTTGGCGCTAGTTGCCACTGATGAGTTGGTGGAGATAAGGAAGGCAACAACTGATTCGTGTCATTCTGTAAAGACTGAAGTGCTTTGGACATTTTCTGAACATACGTTGCTGGTCAAGTTTTTCTAAGAATAATGCTGTAACGTTAATACCTCGATTCGAGAATTCCGATGGTTGAAGCATAGGAGGAAAGGTCTAATGAAAATAACAAATCTTAAGAAATGATTTCACCATTTGAAAATAGCGGGTCTTTAGCAGTGCAGTAGTTGGAACTGCCATCGAGGAACATGGAATAAATAAAATAGAATATCAAGGCCACATTCAACACTGTATTGCCGTTCCGCAGGGCCGAGATGGCTAGACGGCGGTCTGCAGGGATGTTTCTTTCTCCTTCTGTGTTTCGTCCGTTTCCGCGGGTGTAGCGTGAGCTGCCTCCTATGGCGTATCCTGGGCTACGTTTCATCGGCTAAATGTTGAGGCCAATGTTGTGTAAATATTAAGTTGCCAAAACAAAAACAACAAACATTCAACTGTGTGGAAGAACTCTGCGTGAAATGCTGAAGTGTTTCCCCTATGAGATGTCTCCTATTCAAGTTTTGTCTTCTGGTAATATGGAAACTGATTTCAGTTTGCCCTGACATTCTTAGCTCGAATGGTAAGTAGATGCCTTAGAACAAATTCGCGTCGACAATTTGTGTGTTAATCCTGCCTTTCAGATAAAGATGTGTCGCATCACACCACAAGATCTTCTATCAGACCCCTTTACTCTCGCCGAAAGTCAATGTAGTGTAGTTACATTGTAGGGCAGCATTGGCACAGCTGCATCTGCCGCTATATCGCAAGTTACGATAACAATTCACAGAAAACAGTGAATAGTTGTGCGTTTTCCACTGCATGGCCACCTCGTTCGCCTGACCTCAACGCTTGTGACTTTTGTTGAGGAGGCATCTGAGAAGCCTGTACCAAGAACATGTGATTTAGCAACGTTGAAAGACAGAATAATGCAGCATGTCAATGCAGATCTGTTGCTTTCCGCTGTAGAAAACGTCGTTCACAGAATGCAGTTCTCTGAATATCTGGACATGAATTTAACATCTGTAACAAATATGAACAGGGAAATTGATTTCTAGTCTCTCTTCCAGCCAGTCAATCTCTTCTAACGTCAAATTTCCTCTGGCTGCAAAATTTTATATTTGTATTATATTTATAAATCGAAAGCTCATATTCTAGAAAGTACTTATACCTAGTTTGCTTCAATGAACGAACCATTTCTCCCTTTTGGGTCACGTGATGTAAACTTAATAATTATCCAAAATGAAAACTCTTCAGTTTAAACATCTAAAATTAATACATTAAGAAAAATTCTCACTGAAAAGAAACAGTTGTTAAAAATAAGATTTCTTTCGTGATTAACAAAATAATAAGTTTTAATAAAGTTATAGAAACAGGTACAATTTTTGTCATAAAAATGTTATGTTTAAAAGAAACGTACTCGTGTTATTTTCTTGTTGTTTTGAATGGGACTTAAATGGTCTTATTAGAAACTTCCTTATGTCGGTGCTATTAATATTTATTTCCTTAGTTTATCTCCATCCTTCAGATCCGATCAACGTCGGATAGCTTGCGATGTAGAGCTTTTGTAAGCATTCCAGTTTCTCAGAAGCAGAGTATTTTTTTCTGTTTGGAAATTATTCAGTTAAATCGTCAGTCGTGTTTTTACGTTCTTTTTCTAATTTTCATTTTTAATCTGAATTGAAATTAGTTTTTGTGTTTCAACTAAAATAATTCATTAACAAGTTTTTGTTGATTGAATATCTTTATCTTAAGTTTGTTCGTTCTTTCTTATTTTGAATTTATATCAAATAAAGTCAAAATAATTCGAGTATCATCTCATGTTCTGATAAACAGTTTAGTTTGATTTCGAATATAATGATGGTGTTGAAGAACGTTTTTCAAAAATCTAATCAGTTATTGAAGGTGAGGACGGCCGTTTCGCTTTCTGTTGAGGCTTATCAGTCAGGTTCTTTGATTTATTACTATTTTTTTTTTAAGTTCTGACGATTCGTTTTTATTCTTCCTTAATATAGTTCAGTTGGAAAACATTCATTTGATTTAAGGAACCTTAATTTTGCAGTTCTTTTAGGGCAAAAATAAAACCCAACTGCAGTAAATATCTTTTGAAGTGAAATCTGTGTTTTTTTTCTTTTTAATATGTTTGCGACAAGTGCTAAGCCCATTTCATTTGTAATTTTGAATAAAAGCTGGTGGCGTTTTGTGTTGGGTTTTAATCTTGAGAACAGCGTCAGCAGGACGTAATGACCTTGCTTTTAGGGAAATGAGACCGTTTGTCAGGCACGTCATTAATGCACGTTGTGTCCTTCTGCTCTGAGAACGAAACACGGACTCTTGAGTGGAGGGTTTGGTTGAATTCATCCAATGTCAGGTCGCTAACGAAGAGCGCAGTCATCGCCTGTCCCATTAATATACGTCGTAATTAATCGGGTTGGGACATTGGGATGACAACCACAAGTATTACAACCCCGTACAAAGCTAAGAAAAGAATCAATACACAGACATCAAGACTTCAGTCAAGTCAGCAATGAATTGGTAATGACAACCTCAGGACACCTCAAGCTAATGTTATCGTATCAACATGGCTGTCTAGTGGCAATGACAAGATCCTAAGAATTCAAAGTAAAACCTGCTCGGAATTCTCGAATAGACAGCGTTCGAGGTTAACAAAGCGTTTTCTCTTGTATTGTGGTCTAACACAAACCGATTTCGTGGGACCAAAAAGGATTTGGGAAATGGCTTCCATCGAGTCGAACAATACCTATTTCTGTGAACTCACATGCAATGCATTTTCGATTTCTCTTTCGTGTCTTGAAGAGCTCCTGGAATTACCCATTCACCGTTTTATTAACGTCTTTCATAGGAAGCTCCAAGAACTATTACATTTGATTTTTATTTGATTTCATATCTCGTGACTTTTAAGATGTAATAAGTAATGTTTATTGCTACTAAAAAAGAATGAAAATATTACAAAAGCTTACTCTTAAAAGCTTCTTAAAAACGAAGAATTTATAAAAATAAATAAATCAGCTTCCAGATACTATAAAAAATAGACATTGCAATTAAAAGAAAATTGCAAATAAAAATAAAGAGATACTGAAAAATAATTTCTGATATCTTTGTTGGCTGTTAAAATTTGTTTGTATTGTTAAAACACTAAACAATGCTCTCGTAGTGATTTGTTTTCTAGTCACGGCAAATTAAGAAAAGAGCAGAAACAAACCAACCCTAAACCCAAAATAGGTTGGTTTTTTTTTGTATCTGTTTATGAATAACAATTAAATTTAGAATGTTTTGTGACAGACTTCTAAAATATCTGTTAATTATTTGAACAATAAATATTAAAAATATAATGCTGATGAAATATTGAAATTCTACGCTCCTTTCTCTAAGGTAAAAGAACAAAAATTGTAGAATAAGGAGTGATAAATATTTATTTACTTATTTTCTTGGAATGTTAAATGTTCATTTTTTAACATCTAAATTTTATAGAAATTGGGTAATATATGAAATTGAAGAAAACTTGAATGAGAAAATAAGGAATTTTCATTATAATTCATTATAATATGCGAACTGTGATTAAGACTGGAATTATCAGAATTTTCAACAAAACCAAATGAACAATTGTTAATTCGGTGTTGCTTTTATTAGAGCGCTATTAAATGTCCGTAACTAATTTAATTGGCATATATTAACACTTATTGCGCTGCAGTTGCTCCAAAATGGCTGCTGTTATTGAAACTCCTCGAGTTTAATTAATTATAATTTGGCTGAAAACAGTTTTTGAATTTATTGTTTACTGCAAATTACGTGTAATTTTTGAGTGGAAGACAGAACTCGAATGGTTCCCAAATGCTATTTTTAATATTCATCTGATTTGTCTCCAGATTGTCAGAAAATAATGATGTAGAAATGAAATCGAGTTAACTGCGGAAACCCAAGTTTAGGAACATTTTTTTTTTAAATGTATTATTACAAAACAAAGTCATCTACTGGAAAAAGGACGGGCAGATCCAAACTCGGAAGTTTTTGTTTATTAGTGACTACCTTTATCATAACATCATTGCATTATTTGCTTTTCAAAAGATCCTCATCCAAAAACTCAAGTTGGACCATCCTTCAATATTAATAATAGTCTATTGTTTCAGATGGCTCAGCATCACAATGGAAAAATAGGAAAAACTTCATTAACTTAAGGCACCATGAACAGCACTTAAAGCAGAGTGGCATTTCTTCGCCACGTCACATGGAAAAGGCCCATGTGGTGAGATTGAAGCATTTCTATGTTTCCTCTGACGATGTCAAAGCAGCAAAAAAGTGCCTCAAGAACAGATATAAAATACCAGTACCTCAAACCCGGTCTTTCCGCAGCTTCATTCCACTTAGGCCAGACAGAGGATCCTTCTCATCAGATTTAAGGTTTTTCCCATTGTTCAAGATAATGAACCTATAAATCCTAGACAGTCTACACTAACCACTCGATCAAATTTCTGAGATTATGTTTGCTGCATATATGATGGAGACTGGTGTCTAGGGCAAGTGCTTTGATCTTTGATCCGCCATTTTTTCTTAGCTGGGGAAACCCAAGTTTAGGAACATTTATATTAGCATTTTTTTTTTATATATAAATATTCCTAAACTTGGGTTTCCCTAGCTAAGACAAATAGCGGGTCAAAAACCAAAGCACATGTTGTCAAGTATACAAAAAAAGTGTGCAAGGTGGATAAGGGATGGGTGGTTGTGTGCATGAATTTTCAAACTATTGATGTTGTGTTGAGTAACATCCTTTTGTAGTTGTGCATAAGTGTTTTTGTAAAGTCCAAGTATGCTGGAGGCACCAATGTGTGAGGCACCAGACCAGCGGCGGACAGGACGATGGTACAACACGTACTCAGTCCTGCCTCCACTACTTCTTGAGATCGTATGCTAAGTAGTGTATTGTATTATTGTTATTATTATTCCCCATTTTGAACATGACGCTTAATTAGTAGTAAAAAATATGTTTTTTAGTGTAATTTTTTTGGAAATTTAGACCCTTATAACTCCCCAACAACTTTGAATAACAAATTAATTTTTATTTTTTTGCGAAGCATGTAAAAAGTACTTTAGCTCACATGAGTAAAAACATTTTTACCCCTCCCCCAACATGGACTTATTTTGCATAAAACTGCGTTTTCAGAAAAATTTCAATACTTATCTTGAGAAGGGGTCAGAATAATAAATCAATTTTTTTACACATATAGTATCCATCGATATGTATGTAAGAAAAAAAAAATTGACTTGATATTCCAAGCCCTTAATGAGTTTTAAAATTTCCAAAACTGGAAAAAAAGTAGTTTTGTTACGTGAACTTTGACCTGAAAAAAAATAAGCTTTGTCTTGAGAAAATTTCAAAATTCAGAAAATTTGGTAATAACACACACACACAAAAAAAAAGCTATTTTTTTTTTTTTTATCTTTTAAATGAAGTATAAATGAGCCTTGTAGCTTTGACTGCAAGAAAGTTACAGCTCAAAAGAAAAAGTTCTGAAATACCATTTTTTGCTTTGGGCTATAGCATAAAATTATCGATAGATTATGTGAAGGGGTAAACTTTTAAAAAAATGAACCAAAGGTCTAAGAGGTAGGTAGAATGCACTTACAAATTTTCATCAAAATTAAAAATGGTGATGCACACTGCATTTCTTGAATTAACATGGAATGACCCAGAAGTTAGATGTGGACTAAGTTCTTATTATATATTTTTTTTTTTTTTATTAACAAGAAAGATAGAAGCTGCTTTCTGAAATGTGATTAAATCCTTGACTTTTATTTTAAATGACTTGTTTTAAAGTATGTTTTTTCTTTTTCAGTTACTTCAATACTACGTTGGTCTGGTGGCTGTGGCCTGCGTGGGACTGTTACTGGCCGTTGCGCTGCCTGTCGTAGGACTTGTGTTCTGTATGTGCCGCTGCGCCGGTCGCTGTGGGGCGCACACAGAACCCTATGAGAAGCGCTACGACCCCTGCAAAAGGCATATATTAGGAGTATTTTTAGCAACATTTGTAATAGTGATACTGTAAGTATTTCAGTTATAGTTTTTTTATTTATTTATTTATTTTTTTTTTTTTATTTATTTATTTTTTTTTTTTTATTATTTTGTCGCTCTTTAGTAAAATGATCAAAATAACCCTGAATTATTGTTGTTCTGCTTTAGAAAATACACTAATCTTTATCGCTTTTATTATTCCCAGGAAAAAGTACTTAATTATTTATTTAAAATACTTAATTATTTAAATTTTTTTATCTTGAAGTTTTATCATAATAACATTTGTATTTTCATGATTTTCATTTAATATCTTGCATATTTTTTTAAATACTGTCTTTGTAAGTATTGCAATGCACAGATGAACAATATTTATTTCAAAAGTAAAAAAAGAGATTTGCGAAAGGAATCCATTGAATCTCAAAGCATCTTTACAAGAAAAAACAACGACCGAATGTCCTGTTAAAACATTTAGAAGCCACAAAATATTCTCGAAAAGAACAAAGACACACGTTGTTCACAAAACAAAGAGGAAAAAATTTTAAAAAACGTGATTTTGTGTCTGATCTTAACAAACGTCTTTTGTTATAGTTTTGTTATGTTATCTGAGAACAATCCTTACAAATATTCAAAATTTTTAAGAAATCTTCCTTGACGAATAATTGTAAGAGGGAACGTAGGGTTTGAAGAGAAGGGGATTTTGGCAGATGCTCTTCAATTAAAGCAAGTTCAGGAAAAATATGGAATTTAAATTAAGACTTAAATATTTGTAAGTTGCTTTAGTATTTGATTGAACCAATTCTAATACATTCAGTGTTTGGAACTTCTAATTTCATGTAACGTTACTATTTGCCGCCATTTTTTACTGAATCCGATTGGTCCACGTAGATCTTTAGTTTTCTTAGTGAAGAAGATTGGTTTATTTCTATTTTTTGAATGTGAGTAAGTCTCACGCCTAAATTATAAAGTAATAAATGGGGGAGAGTATTTTATTCTTTCCTGTAGGTGACATTTCTCACTGAGTATCTCGAAAGTCACTCAACCATTGTGTTTATTTCGCGGCCAATTTAACTGATGACCTTTGTTTAAACAGACTCAGAACATTGAAGTTTGGGAAAGTCGTTCCCAGTTTCCCATCGAAGACACTTGTCTTAGCAGTCATTAGAACTGTTGCTCATTCATTCGGTCAAGGTTTCACTGAAGCGTTTTTGTCTGTCTTTAAACCAACTGGAGTTTTTCACATGGAAAAAGAGAACATTGTATTCAAGGTCACTTCGAAAACTACAAAAGGTAACTTCATCTAAATTGAGAAAACGAAGGAAACAACAAATTTTCAAGGAAGTGTCTGGTCAAAAGTTTAAGGTAAAAACCATTGCATTTAAACTGTTGCCATTTTTCTTCAGTGTTCGCTAGATTTAAAGTAAGGCTGGTAGAATCTCTTAGGTCATTGATGAGGCTGTTTAACTGTCGTGTTACCTATAATTTCTATCTATTATGAATTATTGTTGTTTTATTAAGTTACCATAAATGCAATGAATTGGTCTTCCGTTTCCATAGGACAGCTCCGAAGTGAAGGTTTTACAGATAGTTGTACAATAAAATGACACTTGATTATTCACAGATCAGCCAATAAAACTCTTTTAAAACACTTATTAAAGTCCATCTAATGAGACCTTAGAGGACTGACGAGCGCCAGCAAGTTAGAAATAGCTTCACTATAAATTAAAGCATGGGTTCACAACCTTAGAAAGTCTGAGGGACAATATTTTTATAAAAGTTCTAATGGAGGACCACAGTGTCCCATCCTCCAACCCTTACTATATCTTACTAATTAATGATTCCAAAGTGTCTTTTGTAAGAATAATTAATAATAAATGTAATTTAAGTAAACTTCAAATTATCAAATAATGCTCCAGCTGTGTTTCATACCAACATTCCAATAGTAAAGTCTGAGACAGTTGCTGTTGCAAGTTATGACATTTTTCATTGTATCTGTTGGCAGCAATGGAAAGGCTCAAATGCAATTTTTAATTTTACACTTCCGGGCCGCAACAAATATACCCATGAATGAAAGGATCCCATATATTTCCATCTCTACTTTTGGGTCACGGTACAATCAAAGTCTCACTGTTTCTAGATTAAAGCTTACCATTTAGAAGGAACAGGACATAGATTGAGAACCACTGTTTGAAAGTGACTACAAATTAACGAAAGCAATTTTTTTATTATTATTTATTTAACAAAAGAGCTAATAGACATTAGAAAGGGAATTAAAGGAAGAATTCAAATTTCCGAGTGAGAATTAGCCGGTTTTGTTTCCTTCGTGATTTAAATTCATCCATTTCGAAGCTATTCCGACGATCCATCACAAGGGTATTCGTTCTGCAAAATTAATTTCGATTCGTATAAAGTCATAAATTATTCATTTGATTTTGAATCAATTATTTTAAAAGTATTTTCAATTATTGACAGCCGAGAATGTTCCATCGTACGAGTGGTTGATTAAAATCGGAAATAAAGTTCCTAATCAGATGAGAGAATTCTTTCTACTCATAGAGGGTTAATTTTAATGACACTTGAGGAGAATGTTTTTTGCTCAGGGTTTTTAGAACATTAAAAAAACAAATCCGGAGAGAAATAAAAAGAATAGGAAAAGGAAGAACGTACTTGTCATTTCTTTGTGATTCATACTGACACGAAACAAGTTTTAGAAATAATTTTTACTGTCAGTTTTGATTTAAATTCCTTTTCGGAAAATAATTAATGCTGACGAACTTAAAATTCATGGAAAGAAAACGCATTTTGATTCGAATTTAGTTAATTTATTGGTCCTTAATAAAAAATATAAAAAATAAAAAGTCTTTATTCCGACCTTAAAAGAGAATTTTTAAACTTTCTAAAAAAGATAAAAAAAAAAAAAAAAAGTGAAATTTCGGATGTAATATTTTATATTTCAAACAATTGTTGTAAAATTTGATTCAAAAGAAATAGATGAATATGTGTATATCAATAAATAATAATAATAATAAAAAAAAAACAACACTTGTGATTCAAGTATTTTGATTAAAGATAATCGTGGCTATTTATCGAATCAAATTAAAAGTTTGTTTCCTAAAACCAGGCACTTGTTGCCATGTAAAGGCTGATAGTTCATTGAGTTCAGTTTCAAAAGCAAGAACTACTGTCATTGATCCGAAGGAGGTTTTTCACGACTATGAAAAAAACTGAAAGAAAATTAAGGACAGTTGGAGAATCAATGAAGTAACTTTGAGCCAAAATTATCTAAGAGTCAATTTAAATGATAGTTTATAATCGGACGTGTTTCCCTCTGGTTTCTTCCAGTGTTTAATTTCCAATCAATTCTTGGATCTCCACTAGTAGTGTTTGAACAATGGATGATCCTCATTTTATCTGAAATAGATTTAATTATTTAAAATCTTTTCCAAATGGGTCTTTATCGAGAAATTTAGCGCCATAAAAATTTCCACATAAGTAGACTCTTCTAACCAATGGATTTCTGTTAAAACAACATGACTGTATTAATCCTGTATTAATATAAATTAATATTAATGGTTCAGCCAAACCATTCATTTGTACGTTGTTGGCTATGTTCTTAAAGATAAAAACTCTTTGATATTAGTTTAAAGAATTCGTTTAATAAATTTATATTCTTATATTAATCGCCTTTAAATATTGCACTTTTAATTTTTTATCTCCTAAAATTAAGAATTTGTTTATATTGAGCAAATATTTTAATATGAAAATAAATGCACGCTTTTCTGTTTCATTGTTTCAACGGATTTAATATTTTTCTTGTTTAAGAAATTTACAAAAAAATAATTAAAAAACAAAATCTTAAAAACTTCTATTTTTTTCTAAAAATAAACAACAACGGATGAGACTAAATTTGTTTTTCAATGCTCAGTTTGAATTTTTATGCTTTAAAAAAAATCATTGACGCTGGCGAAATCATTGACGCGCCTGGCACAGGAATTTTCTCACTTGCTTTTCATTAGTGAGTTTTTTATTGTTCATTTTTTTCTTTTGACTGCGCTTTCGATGATAAAATGTTTGTTTTGTTGGTTTTATCCAATGATTTAATTAGTACAAAATAATTCTTTCCGTTTTAAATGAATAAGAATTCCAGAAAAAAATGTTTTTCTTTTGTGTTAAAGGACTTTTCAGGAAGGATTTCCGTCCTTTCAGGATCTTTCGAAGAAACCTTTGATTCCTATTTCCTACGCTTATTTATTCCTTCAAATTCCTTCATTATTTCAGAGAAATTTAAAAAAACTATAATAACGTTATATCAGTGCTTTCAAAAGAAAAACTGAAACAATTGGATCAAAAAACGAAGAAATATAATAACATAACAATTTTGAAATCGTCTCTATTAATAATATCGAAATTATTACCTTTCAGTCGTATTTTGATCCTGTAGTCATCACTACTTTCCTGTTAAATCATTTTGCTGTCAATTCAATACATTTTTGTTGTCTTTGGAGAATATTACGAATTCATTGTTATCATATCTTTGTCCTTTGACGCGTTCAGTGACGTACGGGAGTGAATGATCAAAAGGTCTCAACGAAACTCTTTCCAAGAAAGGACCCTATTTTGTCATTGTTTCAATCATCCCACTACGTCTGTTTGTTTAAATGCTCATCATGTGACAGCGAATGTATCAGTCTTTTGACGGCTAAAAAAAACATATTGTAAAACATTTTTTAGTACCCATTCTGCTGTTCTTCGTGTGTGTATATATATATAATATTTTGTCTTCTCAAACTGTTACCATTATTCTAATTTTAATAAAACTTAAAATCTTTGTAGCCTTTATTTATCTTAAAGAGAAAACATACCAGTGGGGAAACTTAAGAGAAGCTTAGAAATTTATTTTTAATTTTTTTGGGGGGATATTTAACCGATTTAAATCAAACTTGTTAATGAATTTGTTTAAAATTCTTTCCATCCCAATGCAATCGTTATTTTCCACTGGAGTAGTTGTTGGTCTTTTATTGCGTTGATGTTTTGCTTTAATAATCTATTTGGTTCCTCCTTAAATTTCGTTATTTACTCTAACCTCCATAAATATTTGACAGCCACAACGCATTTCGTTTATCTCATTTGAATGAATCCATTATGAATTCGAGGGGGGAGGAAATACACTGAATTGAATAACAATTTCGGATTAAAATTATGACTTCATATTTCAAAAAGATTTAATGTAAAGTTGCGCTGTTAAAAGGTTAATCTATTAACATAAACAGACTTTAATGATAGGCCGGTAGATGGCGTTCGTTTAAAGGGACCAGCTGCGATTATCGTAGGCCGTTCAAGTATTACAGAAGCACATTTTTAGTCATTTTAGACCCCTCCTGCCCCCTTGTAAGCAAAATGAAGCAGATGCCCCCTTCCCGCTTACGTAAGATTTGCCAAATCATTAGCAGTAAATACCATTGAACAATAAATGAAAACAGTCGAAATTGCAGGTTTGTCTCACGTAAGCATTTCTGATTTCCCCGTTTGAATGCTTAGGGAATACTTGAACAGTCCCTTACCCCTTGTATGATTGAAATGAAGATACTGTGGTAAAGTTGCCGAGCTTTTTTTCTGAATGTGTCTGTTCTGTAATTTGAGATACTACAATTGCTGTTGTATCTTAGAGCACTTACTTTTCTATTTCTGAGCATGCGTAATTCAACATTCCTATCGTGTCAAAACAGCTGGAACGATTTCTTTAAAATTGGGGGGCGTATATTATTTACAGTTCAACTTCAAATGCAAGTACGAGATATTTGGGTGTCATTTCTTGTCTGCCCGTGTTTACTCAACGGAATCAAGTCTTTGTTCATAAATTGTCGTTTTAAGATGTTTCAAAACCTCCACTTTGTGAAGGATATTATTCCAATGTGATTTCTTTTGATATTTTTTTCATTATTTTACTTACTTTGTTCACCTTCACTGTATCGTCACTAGATTTGCCGAACTCTTTTTAAATATTTTACTTTTTTGTTTTTGCATCGCAATAGAAATTAGAATTGAGATGTAAAATTTAAATTAAAAAGTCTGCTTATTATTATTAAAAAAAAAAAAAATAATTTTATAAATTTATTTGTATGCTGTAATTTGTTACTGACATGTTTTAATTTATTGGCAGTATGCACATTAACATTAAAAACAATTACATACAATTGTATATTATATATATATCTAGGCACTTCCTGAACTGCTATCCCGGTTTCTGCACATGTTGAAATAGCTGAAAACTTCAGCATGTGTTCAATGAAAATACAGTTCATGAAATGCACATTACATTACATTAAAAGCGTTTACGTGCTTCCTATAAAGAATAAGTATTGTGAATGTATTCTAATTTCACATATTTTATTACTGCAAAGCAGTTAATCATATTCTATATATTACTACTCAATGATAAATGTCTTCTTTAGTTGTATTAGCACGAATATTAAATTCCACTTGAAATAATCACACAGGTTACTCAAAATATTTCAAGGTAAAAAAGTAACAAATCATCTATATTTCTATAGTTTTATATACACACTTTAAATAACATTTAATACCTACAAGTACTTTGAATCACAAACACTGATTTAAAAGTTCTTGTTGTAACATTCTACTGTTGAATACTAAAACTCCAGAAAGTCACTTAAAAGTTCATAAGCATTAAATATATTTAATATTCACTAAGTAATATGAGTTTACTTTGTTCAATATTGCTGAAACTATATATTACCGTTTCAATAAAGTCAATTCGTACTGTGTAATATACACTTGTGATTGAAGACTATTACGATTAATCTGTAGATCCGATCAAGTAAATTACAAGATGTCCTATGTCCCGTCGGAAGTTTAAGAATAGCATTTAAATCACTTACTTTGCATCTTCATTCTTCCTAAAAGTCAATACGGAATATATCATACCTTTGTACCATAGCTCCTTTCTCCGATGTAAATATTCCTAGTAGTCAATATGGCGACCTTTGTTCCATTACTAGACGTCTCATTCTGCACGGGAAATCTCTCCTTCTTTCCTGTTTAAAAAGAATCTCAAATAACAGAGAAATTAATCAATAACTACTGCATTTAGTTATTGCAGCAAATATATTATATCGAAAAGAAATTCTTTATCCTTTTATCCACTACAGTTAGAATTTATCCATAACTTCATTCTTCTCACAGGAGTCTTCTGTAGTCCTAACCCTCTATCCATATACGTACAAGAGAAAACACAATAAAACGCAACAAAATCTTTCAACCCATGTCTCTCGATCGTATCTTCACGTGTTAAATGCTTTCATTCTTGCTATAACCATGACCTCATTATAATTTCGACTTGAACTCTGGTCACAATACAGTACTGTTTGTAATAATTGTTTATTCTTGTTTCATTTATATTTGTTAAACAATTAAAACCAAATTTAATAATCAGCTTCCTATTGGTTTTAACAGCACTTATACTCATGAAACAAACAATAAGACTTCACAAGCCCATGTTTATTTCAGGAAAATAAAATGAATTTAGAATCGGTACATATCACCCTGATAGGCTAATTTTAAACATCTTGAAGAGGGTGATACT
>JAFIDM010006750.1:0-14948 GCA_023159025.1 Thereuonema tuberculata
TTATATAATCCAAAAAAATTCTTTACATAATATTTACAATTTCCACAGTATATTAAATTTGTGACAATTTAAGCCCACCCACAGCTCCGTATGTCTAATAAGTTTTGAGATATGGCACTTCAAAAATTGGCATGTTTTCGCATGTTTTCCAAAAATTTAGTTTCCCTTTTGTTTTCAAAAGGCACAACCGCTCATCCTACAATAAAAATTATAATAAACTACATTTTAGCCCATTTAATTACCTTTCATTTAAGCGCAAAACGGGGTCAGTAGACCATATAGTTCTCTTGGAATCACTAAAAAATCAAAAATTGCGAAAATAGATTTTTTAGATATGGGCCTAACCTAAACACTGCTAACATGAAATTGTGAGCATTAGGTGAAAGAAAAAGCCAGGTAAAAAGTTGTATGTCTATTGACATTTGTTATGTTACATAAATAATTAAAATGTTATAAAAAATTAAAGTTTACATTTTTTGGAGGGTCCCGGTTGATCATCTTGATGAGACAACTGTTGTTCAGACAACATCTCCAAATATAAAGATTTGTCGATGTATTCTTCGAAAAATAATGTCTATCAGCAATGGCATTGTTGGGGGCTCTGAAGTCAATTGCCATATGGCACAAGAATTGGGAATTGATGGGATCAAAAAGATCACGGGAAACTCGTTTGGGAAAGTTGGCTTCAAACAAAAAGACAAGGTATGAACCTTGTCGTCCGTTAACGTCAAACTGCAAAACAAGCAGGTTGAAATAGATCCTCTCACCATTTTCCAAAGGCTCTGTATCACAAAACATACAGATAAGGACCTGAAAGAATACTTCAAATACGAGTTGGCTCCCTACCCAATGGCTTTGTTTTGTGAAGAGAGGATGTGTAAAGGCACAAAATCAAGCTTTTACTCAGCTTTTACCCTACTCCCCGAAAACATTCCTATAAGAACCCTACATTCGTTGTTGTGGATGGAGGCTACTTGCTTTATAAGGTCATCTGGCACCAGAATAGGTCACTTAGGGAAATTGTAGCAGCTTACGTCAGCTACACATTAAGACACTTTGGGAGGAATAAGACAGTTGTGTTTGACGACTACCCAGAAGATGGGGTAACAAGAAACACAAAAACTGTAGAAAGGTTATGTTGGTATGCAGCTTCTTCATGCAGCAAAATAATGTTCGAAGATTCAACATTGAACAAGGTGTCCCAGGAGAAATTGCTGGCAACCGATAACAACAAACGGTACATGATCGACTTCCTCTGTTCAGGATTGGAAAACGAGAGGATCCGAACAAAGCAAGCAACAGAGGATCCGAACAAAGCAAGCAACAGAGGATGCAGACTGCACTATAGTGAGAACAGCGCTAGACAAGAGCAGATCCAATGAAAAAGTAATATTAGTTGGAGAGGATGTGGATGTCTTGTTGCTTCTAAATGGATTGGGATGTAGTGTGGACAATATGTTCTTCCACAAAAGTGCAGGAGTGAATCAGGCTCTCTGCAGTTTTCCTCTACATCTTTCAATCCCGGAGAGCTATCATTTCCTCCTGGATTTGTATTATTTGTACACGCTTTTACCGGATGCGACACTACTTCTGCCCTTGTCTGGCATGGAAAGATGAAGATTTGGGCGCCCTCCAAAAGCATCCATGGCTGGTTGATGTGGCTACCATTTTCCTACAGCCGGATGCCACTCATGACAAAATAGCCGCTGCTGGAAATAAACTTCTTGTGGCTCTGGATGGAGGAGGAGTCACAAGCACTCTTCGCACTCTCCATTATGAATCTTCGTGCGATCAGCTGCCAAAGCCAACGTCCACCTGGCTCGTCTGCCCCCAACTGAAGAGGCTGCAGCTCAACATGCATTTCGAACATACCATCAGGTTCAGGAATGGTTGGGGGTAGAAAAGAACAACCAACAAGGGCTGGACCAGTAACCAGCAGGGGCTGTTACCCGTGACTTCCACAAAGGAACCAGCTCCTACAACCCTCCTAAAATTCATATCATGCAAGTGCTGCAAAGGGTACAATGGACGATTGTTGCACATAAAGGGCTAAAGTGCTCCGTTCTCTGTCATTTCTGTCGGGACAAGTCATGGCAAAATGTTCCCACACTTGAAATAGAGGACTCCGACACCGAAGAATACATCGACAAATCTTTCCCTTTGGAGGAGATGTTGTCTCAACAACAGTGGTCTCATCAAGATAATCAATCGGGACGCTCCAAAAAATGTAAACTTTAATTTTTCATAACATTTTAATTATTCTCTGTAATGTAATAGATATCAATAGACATAACAATTTTTTACCTGGCTTATTCTTTCGCCTAATGCCCACAATTTCATGTTACCAGTGTTTAGGTTAGGCCCATATCTTAATAATCTATTTTCGCAATTTTTGATTTTTAGCGATTCCAAGAGAACTATATGGTCTACTGACCCCGTTTTGAGTTTAAATGAAAGGTAATTAAATGTGCTAAAATGTAGATTCTTATAATTTTTATTGTAGGACGAGCGGTTGTGCCAATATGTAACTAAAAACAAAAGGGAAACTGAATTTTTGGAAAACATGCCAATTTTTGAAGTGCCATATCTCAAAACTTATTAGACATACGGAGCTGTGGGTGGGCTTAAATTGTCACAAATTTAATATACTTTCAAAATGATAATGACAACTAATTTCAAAATACGCATAGTTTGTGAATTAAACTGCAGAAACTTCAAAAAGTCCAAAAATTTTGCAGGTTTTCACGTAATACGCAGCTAGCACAACTTTTTTTTGCTTGCAAAACATAGTTTAACACTTCCCTAACAGGTCCAAATGACAAAAAAGCAGCTTAACATCGCGTTTTGCGTTTTTAACGTTTTTTTTTTTGTACAATTTGACTGGCCTATTTTAAGGACTAAAAAAAAACAAAAAATAAGGACCTCTAAATGCCTTTGGGGGCCCGGAGCGAAAGTTCAACAACCAAAAAAAAAAACTGAGTAAAAAGTAAGGAATTTTTAAAAATGGGGCATAAAAATAAGGACTTTTAAGGACTCAGTGTAAAAATAAGGACTTTTAAGGACTTGCAAGGACCGGTATGCACCCTGAACCACTTGATGGGGACCACTTGAAGCATTGGATCGTTTGGCTGGGGGTCCTTCTCGCCAAACGACACTAGTTTTTTGTTTTTGCAGAGCAATTCGCTCCCTCTCCTCCTTCATGTATTTCAATAGCCTGCATGTACCTACTCGCGTTTGTACCTCGCTGAGTGGATTGGCTTTCTCGGTTACCACTGGCGCCGTCGTTCCTCCACCATTCTCTAACGGGGCTCCTAGGTCTGTTTCCTCTGCTTTCGGTACTGCGATCTACTTTCCTCGTCTCGGTTGGAGGTTGTTTTGGCTTTTCACCAGTGTGTTTCTGGTTGTAGTTGCCGTTCCGGGCTCCGGATGCTGCATTGGTTGCGTTGCCATTCCTTTCTCCCCACGTCGACCCTTCGCTGGAATGGTCGTAATTTCCGAGCATCAAATGGAATCTTTCTAGGGACAATGGTGCAATGCTCTTAAGCATATTTTGTATATGCACTGGGAAGTGCCTTGTCATGAAACAGATGATTTCATCTTCCGTCATTGGTGGCTCGCATTGGCGTAATGACGCTATTTTGTTTTCCGCGTAGGCTTTCATGCTCCCAAAAGTCAGTAACCAACGTGAATTCATCATTTCACACTTGAAGCTTACTTGAGCTTCTTTGCCCTAAAAGCGGTTTAAAAACTTTTGCTTAAACTCCTCCATGTTTACTGGAAACGGATCAAGGGTGTCAATCCATGATTTTGCCGCTCCTTTTAGCATTTGGTAAATTATTCGCGGCTTCAGTGCCTCTCTGACATTTGTCAATGCGAAATAATTTGTAACAGCCTTCATAAATGCACTGGGATGTTCGCCAGACGTCCCATTGAAAGTCAGTGTTGGTGGTATATTGGTCAATGTGGTCGCCAGTGTCACTGGTGCTGTTGGCAGGCGTTCCATCTTGTTATCTATGTCCTTAACTCGTTCTTCAACGAGCTGTCGAACTTCCTGTACTTGCAGAACAACCCCAGTCTCCACCCGTGCTTAGCTGGGCATGTTTGTCAACCGCGTCGCGGTGCGCCTGCCCGACCTTCTCTGTTATTTCCATTATGCTTTGCTTGACTCCACCAATTTGTCCATTGACTTGGCTGAGTTCAACGGCTACTTGGCCTTCTAAGGTGTCGCACCTTTGCTGCACTGCTGATTCGACTTGGGCTATACGGCCATCGAAGGTCATTTTAAATTCCTTGATTGTAAGTTGGACTTGTCCTTGATATTCCGAAGACCTTGTTCTAACTTTTGGGAAAACTTTTCTTTTTGGGAATCGATTTTTGCGCTTTGCTCATTTATTTTTGCATCTAATTTCTGAAGCGTTTCTCCAGTCTTTGCAGCTTGCTCCTTGACTATGGTATTCAGTCTCTGAATTGATTCGTTAGTTTTAGCCATTTGAGCAGCAATTTGTTCATTCAACCTCGTGCTCTGTTCGTTCATTTCCTTCTTTTGCTCTCTGGCCATGTTCTTGATAAGTTCCGCCAGTTCACCCATGGATACTGCGCTGATCTGTGATTCTGTTGGCGACTGTTGTATCTGCGCCGCTGCAGTAGTCTCCGGTGTGGAAACCTGCGCGTCTCCAGTTGCATTTGTACCCTCCAAATCCAACTGCTGCATTCCCATGGACAGGTCGGATACACTCTGTCCGTCTGTCTCTTCTTCACTCGGATACCTCTCAGCTTCGCGGTATTCAGCGAACACACTCCTGGATTCCCTGGGGGTATCACCCTCACCATCACTCATTTTAAACGTGAATTAACAATTCCCTCACTGGTTACTTCTTGACGTCTAAGTGCACTAAACAGTTCTCCCTATTTGTTCTAGGCTGCGTTAGCGTTTCGGACCTGTTCCTTTTTAGCAGACCATGGCCGCTCAGCTTACCGGACCTGCCGCTTCGGGCCTGCCGTGGCCGCTCAGCTTACCGGATCTGCCTCTTCGTGCCCCACATTGGGCGCCAAAATATGTGACGTAACTTTTGGAGGAAGGGGTTTGTTGTATTCGTTGGGCGCCAGAATACATCACAGATGCGTATTCATCAAGTTTTCCCTCGGTCGTCACACCCCAGTACTTAGCTCGAGCCAATCTCAGGCGTAGTGTCCACTGAACAACCATAAAATGAACAGGCCAATACGCAATAAGTAACATAAAACATAACTCTTTAGCTTTTATTCTGAACAAATGGAAAAACAATAGCTCCTACTTGGAGATTACGGTAACGAATGTCACACAGCAAAACGGCGGTTTATTAACTTTCGCCCGCTCACCGTTCTAAACTGATAATGTAATTGAACCAAGAAGACATTTGTGCTTTTGCAATTGTTTGACTTGCACTAACTCAATCACTCTTAACTTCCATTCACGTATTCACGAGAATTCAAAATATTCACTTCACTAAACTAGACTATTGCACTGAAGTTTTCTTCTAATTAACACATGCAGCTAAATAATTAACTTGTCCCAAAATAGGATTTACTCCACTGAATAATGTAATAACTCAGTTGAGAAGAAATTCACTTAAATTCACTTACAATATCACACGCGGTCCCTGCGGATATACACGCAGTTAGCTTGAAGTAATTGAAATATAGGCTATCTAACGTTACCTTCACAAGCCTAGAAAAACTAAGTTAAATAATAATGACACTATTTCCCAAACCACGTCAATTATTTGACTGCTTGGTGGTCGGATAACCTCTAAAGGTAATGGCTTAAAAACTAAGCCTAAGCGAAAAACCTCATGGTTAAAGTTACAACGAGCACGTGGCTGCGAGAATACACGGCACACCACGGCTAAGAGAGTAATGCGAAAAGCACATGGCTTGGAGAAACTGCTACACGGCTTAAAGATACACGGCGCACGGCTTAGAGAGCGATTCCGTGCTAAGCACATGGTTAAAAGGGTTCGGATGACGCGCCACTGACTACATCATTACACAATGTCCAATCAAAGGACAGAACTACAAATTACGCCGATTGCCTCATCTGGCGATGAATACTTAATATAATAATAATAATAATAATAATAATAATTTATTTGCCTTACAAAAGTTTGGTAATACATAAAAGATATGAGTGTGACTTCCCTGTGCCTTAAGGGTAGTCCCGTCGGGAAGGCAGGCAGGGAGTCAATTACAGGCATGAGAAAATAAAATAAAATAAAATACAAAAAGCATTACTGGTTACATATAATGGAGAAAACAAAACATTGAAACTAATAAATATAATGGGGATAAAAGGAACAGTTAATTTGTAATAAAAATGTGAAAAAGAATTACACAATTGTGGAGTTTAGATCTGGAGATGTATACAATCTTCGTAAAATAACTAAGATAATGAAATATATAATTAAAAAATATCATATAGTTCGTGAACAGAAATTTTCGGATAAGAGGTTAAGCCTAGCCCAAATAGATGGAAAGTAAAGAGAATAGAAAGAGAAATAGCGAAATAAGGAGGAGGAGAGGAGAGGTTGGAAGATATCTGATGAAGGTAGACGTTTGCGTCTTGACAACGGATAGATTAGGAATTAACTTATGGCTTGGAGAGAAGAGAAGGTAAGAATGATAATTGTAAAATTGTGAAAGGTTATGTTAGTGCAGGCAGATGATGTTTTAGTTTTCTTTTGAACTGTTTTAAATTGGGACTTTCACGAATATTGGGGGGAATTTTATTCCACAGAGAAGGAGCAGAGTAGCTAACAGCTCTTTTTTGATAATTTGCTGCGATTCTTGGAGTGAATAGAGTTGAGGAGGTTCTTGTATTGTAAAGATGTGACTGGGGCTTAGTAGGTAGTGTGATAGAGGAGGAAATATTTTTATTAAGTAATTTATAGGTGAAGAGAGCTAACTGTAGGTTATAGAGGTCATGGAAGGAGATAATTTTATATTTGTGCCAAAGAGATTTAGTCGAGTATTGCATTGGCTTTCCGTCCAAAAATCTCAGGAAGTGTTTTTGTACCTTAAGAATCATGTTTTGATAAAATTTAGAGGCGGTGCCCCATATTGCAATACCGTAGCATATGTTGGAGTGGATTAAGGACCAATATAGATTTAGAAGTATTTGTGTCGGTAGAAAGTTTAGTTTTTTAATAATGCCCAAGTTTTTAGAAATTTTATAAGAAATTTGTTGGGTATGTAGATTCCATGAAAGATCCTGTGTGAGAAAGATACCCAAATATTTGAAGGAATGCACTTCCTGAAGGGCAGCGTTTTTATAAGTGACAGCAAAATTCTCTTTACAAAGGATTTTGTTTTTTTGATGGAAAAACATATATACTGTTTTCGATGTATTTAATTTCAGATCATTTAATGACAACCAAGATTCAAGGTGATGGAGTGTTTGTTGAACATTTTCCTTGAGATCCTTTATACTTTTATTAGCAAAGAGAAGAGTCCCGTCATCGGCATAGAAGATGCATTTGTTAGCAGGAGAAGTGAGGAGGAGATCGTTAATAAATAGATTGAAGAGAAGGGGAGATAGAATGGAACCTTGCGGTACGCCTTTGGATGTAGAAAACCAGGAGGAGGAGTATCCATTTAGAGTTAATTGATATTGGCGATTAGTTAGATAAGAAGCTAGCCATGACAATGGAGGGCCTCTAATACCGAAATGCTCTAATTTAGTCAGTAGGATGTCAATATTAATTAAATCAAATGCTTTCTTGAGATCAAGAAATAAACCTAAAACAATTTGCTTTGAGGCCATTTGATTTGTGATGAATTCTGTTAACTCTATTAGGGCTGTTTCAGTATTTTTTCGATGTGTAAAACCGTGTTGTTGTTCAGCAAGTAGTTTTTTCTGAGATATGAATGTGGATAACTTATTAAGAAAAAGCTTTTCAAAGACTTTTGAGAACATGTTAATTATAGATATAGGACGATAGTTGGCTAAATCGTTCATGTCACCTGATTTCCATAGTGGAATAATTTTAGCCTCTTTGAAGGAGAAAGGGAAGATGCCTTCTATGGCTGACATATTGAATATGTGAGCTAGAGGAAGAGAGATTTCATCTACGATGTTTTTAAGAAGATTAGGGGAGACCTCATCAGGTCCAGAAGATGATGATAATCAGCCAATCATTAATCACCTTCCCTGCCCTGGAATATTTCCAAAAGCGCTTAAATTAACTAACTTTAAAAAAACTTAATTCTATTCTTTTTTGAAACTAAAATTTACTAAAATTAAGATTAACTCTTAAAATTAATAAAAATTACTAAACTGATCTGATATTAATTAAATCAACTAATGAAAATAACACAATTATTCTAAATTACATAAGTCTTAATTCTTAATATTTTAACTTAAATTCCTAAGTTCCAATGAGCTTAAATTTCGGGAAATTAACCTAAATCACGCCTATGGGGTTTTTTGCTGCGACATGAACAAAAATAAAATCTTTTCCTTATTATCAAAATACATTTCTCTCTTCTTGAGAAGGAAAACAAAAAACAATAGAATTTAAAAATTCGACTATTTACATTAAAAATAATGGATTTATGAGTGTTGTCATAAATGTCACGATTTTTTTTTAGTCTTTTGTTTATTTTTGCCCTTTCATTTTGTGCTCTTTATTTTTCGCCATCTTTCTCACTGTTTTAATCTTATTTTTAATTTTTGTGAATTTCCTTTTGCATTAGGCTCTGTTTCATCATTCATGTTTATCTTTCTCCGGTGGTCTTGCGTTTCGTTTCCTTTAGTTGACCCTTTGCCCCCTTGCTTTACTCTGTTTATTTGAGAGCTTCCTATTGCTTTCCTTTACATTGTCTTTGGACCTGTCAATCTTTCTCCTTTCGTAGCTCACCCCTCTCTTCGTCGCCCGTCCCGTTATTGGTTAATTTTGTGTGTTTTGGTGATGTAATCAGTTATTCTTTCAATTAATTTATTTCCAGAAAAATACATGAGTTGGTGTCAGAGTCGCTAAGCCATTAAGTCGAAGAAAATGTAGTCTCCACGCTTATTTGAACTATTTTTATTTTTACCCTTTCCTTTAATTTCTACCTTTTCGTTATGAATAAGGACTAAGATTGGTGACATAGCAGAGGTACAGTGACAGATAAGAAACACCGATCGTGTAAGTGTACCTTCAACTGCCGAAACACCTCAGCACGTTTGCCGTGGGAACTGATGGTTTTGCGAACTTGGTGAACAGGACGGAGCCGTACAAAAACCCACAGCAGAGACTGATGGGATGATGTCGGTTAATCTCCACAGCCAAGTTAGTTTTGCAGCCCGCTGACCCGTAACGATTGCTGAGAAGGCAGCGATTGTAGTGCTTTGCTGGACGCCAAATTACCCTGCGGAGCAGTGTCAACCTACCTCTGCGATTTGACCGCCGCGTCAGAATCCATGAACTGGGATAAGCATTCTGAAATTTTGTCATTTCTGTTTTGATACGCCGTGGTATGTTCGTTGACCCGTTCTCTTACCATTCGGGCAAGACATTGCATGAGAAATAATCACTGTCCTGATCCTATAGTGCATAATGTGTTCAATGTCAGAGATGAAATTAAGCGCTTCAAATTGGAATCGTGTCTCATTAATAGCTGTATATGCTTCAACAAGGATAAATCACTTACAGTGAATGCTGTTTCTTTAAGTATTTTTAAGAAATCTTTAATAAATAATAAGAAGATTAAAGATTTTTTAATTTTAAAATGATCCCATATCTATTCATTACAATTAATTTACTATTCATTTGTTGTCAATTGTTATTTTGTTTTTAGAATATAATGATTATTGGATGTTAGATGTTATGTTATGATTATTGTAATTTTTCTTTGTAACTTTTCGATTATGATTTGAAGAGAAAGAGAAGGGTTTTCTCTTTTTCATTTATATTTTTTTATCCTGATGAAGTCCCTTAATTGGGTTGAAATATAGATTTTTGAAGAAATTGATGAAAAGTGAGTTGTTTCGTTATTTTATATATATATATATATATATATATATTTCGAAGATACATGAAAGTTATTATGATGAACTATGATCTCTTCATTACAACATGAAGAGAATATTTACCAATGTTTTTAGTAATCAATTGAATCAATTACAATTAATTTAAGGATTTATTATTATATTAATTATTATTAACAGAGTATAAAACATATTTAATATTTTATGTCTAGTTTTTATTATTATACAATGACATGATTTATAATTATTATTTTATTTCTATTATTGTTGTGTTTCTATTTCAGATATGATTCTATTACAAATTTAATTAAAAAAAAACATTTTCATATCCTCTCAACTCACCCTAATGAATTATAAGCACAAGAATTAAAGTTTTTACCATTGCTTTGCTAACATTTCCACCAGTAGAAAGACCCTTAAAATGACTGCTACCATAAACCAGCTGTACATCAGCTAAATCAATTACCTAGGGAAAAAAAAGCAATGTATGATTTATAAAATTAAATCAAATTACAAAAGGAAATATTTGATAAATATACAAAATGAAAAAGCAAAAATTGAGTAAAACTTACTTCTAAATCTTCCTGTGTCCTTACATCTATAACATGTAGATGTTCCATTGTATCCAATACAACTAGAGTTCTTGGGTTTAACCACTAAAAAAAAAAATTAATAGAAACTGTAAATATGCCTTAAAAATCGAAGATATTCAAAACCAAATCCAACAAATAAATAATGACAAATGTAGGTAATAATAAAAATACAGTTCTTTTAATTTCTATTTTAACTGAAATTTGCAGATATCTGATTTCTGGAAACTTTTAAACAAATGAATGGCAGTATATTTCAAAAATAAACAATACTGAAAAAAAAATGCTTGACTTACTGCAAGAATGCTTCCGGAACAATTGGGATGCTAGGAAACCAACACCGTTATATTTATCATTTTCTCTGTTTTTAAATGAATTTAATGCCATTTTATACATCCTTTATAGAAAAACTAATGATTTTCATAGGAATAAGTTTTATTTTGTATCAGGATTTAATACTGAAGAAGTTTATTAAAATCCATATTTTGAAGGGCTATATTTCTTAAAACAACTGCTTAAAATGATGATTTAAAAAATTCATATCTTACATTACATAATTACAAATCTTACTTTTAATTCATAAAATTATGAATTAAAAATAAGAACATTAAGAACATTACATGACCAACTAAAGGAGTAACTTGCATATTAGTGAAAGTCACAGAAGAAAGCATTGAGAGAGTAACACATCCTCAAGCAGAAATGTTTAATTTGCTGTAAATTCTAAAATTTCCTATAATTTATATATTTGTAAACAAACAATAAAAAAATTGAGTAGGCATGAACACTAGTGAAATGATGATAGATGAATAAGGGGGCATCCATTAATTACGTGAGGTGTTTTTTTTAAAAAAAACGTGGACCGTCCTCCCCCTTGGTGAGATTTGGTAAGATGTGGTGGGATCCCCCTTTCCCTCACATGAGATTTCCCCTATAATTATAAAATAGTTAAATTTATTTGATATGTTCATGTATTTTGCTTCAAACCACTAAATACCTAAAGCGTTACTGATGTCTTTTATAAAATACATTTTTTCTGTGAAAGAAGATGAGAAAAATGATGCTACATTTAAGGTGCATTATAACAAATTTAGCCGTGCTGGCGTGGTCGTGCGGTCTGCCGTGTGACCAGTGTACCAGTACCCAGGTTCCAATCCCGGTCGAGAGCATGGATGTTTCAAATTTCCTTCCTGTGTTGTCAGCCTCTTCTTCACTTTCTCTTCGGTCTGACGTCATTCCGTAATGGCGTCCTGAGGGATAGCGCTGGGAACGCACCTCAGTATCTTCTCCCTTGAAAGTCTCGGGACAGAGCTTCTGTTCCGACAAGACCTGGCCTGGAGGCTGGAACCTGGATAGGATGTGTGTGTGTATAACGAATTTAATTAAATTTAGTAAAAGTAAAAAATGTGCGGGGATTGTTTCAAATCAGGGAATCCCGGGCATAGACAATACTACAAAATGTTATGATCTGTTATAATATGTCTGAATTAAAAAGTTGACGTGAGATTTTCATTGAAACCCCCTCCCTCTCTTTAAATGAGATTTGGTGAGATTTTGCCAGATCCCCCCCCCCCCATTTTGAGCTCATGTAATTAATGACATTAAGGTTGTAAGGATCAGAAGAGATTATGAAGAATTTTTATGGAAGCAGAGGAACATGAAATATTTCTATAGTTCGTTTGTATAGACGAACTATACAAATAGAGTGAAGGAAATATATATATGCAGAATGACTCAAAATTCCCTGTCATCAGGAATACAAAAACAAAACATATTCATAGAGTTACTGCTCAGTATTAAGTTCCTTCCTGCATTAAAACCAACTAGCACTCTTCTATCAATTCCCTTTGGCTAAAAATCATTAGATATTTCCAACATCACAAATTTAAATGTAAAAAAACTACATTTAATACTAAAGCAAATTTTCAAAAAGATTACGTCTTTTCTTTTTCAAGCCTAAATGTAGTTTTTTTACATTTAAATTTGTGATGTTGGAAATATTTAATGGTAGAGGCTGTAGAAGGAGGGATCTACAAAAGAAATATGGGAACTTTACATATAAAAATCATTAGGTTTTGCAACAAATGGTATTCTGGAATAGGCCTGTTAAACCCACATCCAAGGTGATGAAAATCATTCCTTCCATTCTGGCATTTATCAGTGATTCTTATTGGTGTAAAGCACCAGAACCAATTTCCATCGTTTTTACCCCCTCCTCATCACAATTTATTAGTATTTAATATTTAATTATTTCAATTACTAGGCACATAAAATTTGTTATTACTTATTTCAATTAATTATTTAATTATTTCAATTATTTTTAATGTTCAATTATTAGGCACGTAAAATTTATTACTTAAACTGGTTAGTTTAAAAGCTTTGTTTTATGTTGTAGACAAATTTTTTTGAGCCTAACGAAACACAGGCCAAGGATTTGATAGTTTTTCTATTAATGTGTATTTTTAATTATGTTTTGCTTTTGTGGGGTCTCGCTTCCGGGAGCGAGAGAGGGATTCATATATGTTCGCACTTTCTGAGCCTGTCATCAGTGGAGTTTGTCCTAAAGGGATGAAACTACCATCCCAGACTCTCCCCGGTGACAGCTTGAGGTGTGAAATCTTTTTGATTTCTTTATGCCTTCTGTAGTTACCATTTTATTCAATTATAAGGCATGTAAAATTTGTCATTACTTTAAAAAAATAAATTCAAAAAATGATCAACAGGGAAACACGGCACTGCCTGAGGGTACCAATCACAGTAGTATGAAGTGGATGGGTGTGTGAACGGGAAAGGAATCATAAACAACAGCTTATCAAATGGTATCAAATTATTTTTATTCATTCATCCCATATATTATGTAAAAGTGGTTGCAATTTTCAATGGGTTGGCTATTCAGCAGGACCAAAAGCTGATACAGTGTGACAGCATGTTTGACTGTAGAAAGCAATTGATTTGCAGAGATGTTTCGCATGTGCAGTAAGATTCTGTCCCCAAATCTGCCAGGTGAAGAACATTGACCCGATAAGCCAAGCTTTTGAGATAATTCCAAAGCCAAAAATCATAGGGGTGTATGTGGTGGCCATCTTGTTGGGAAGGTGCAACTGATGATTCTATGCTCTGTGAAATGTTGTCGCAACAACTGTTGAACATTGACGTCTATGTGGAAGGTGCTCCATCTTGCATTAATGTTGTCATGTTAAGGCATTCTCTTTGCTGGAGGTGCAGGATCACGGAACTGTGCAATAGGTCCCGATAACAAGTTCTGGTTATCATATAGGTCACAGGCCAGGTTCGATGGATTTCCTCAAAGAAAAACAGGCAGATCAGAAATATGGCCATAACTGTTCTAACCACACTGTTACCTTCGGTAAATGTAAGGAATCCATTGAAACTGACGAGGATTCTATGTAGCCCAGATGCGGTAGTTTTGAGTGTTCAATGTTTCACAAACATGAAAATGAGTTTCATCACTCCACAGCATGTTCCAGGGTCAATCTTTGTCCACTTGCATAAGTGCCAGGAATATCAATGCAACGTTTCTTGGATGTCGACATCTCTAAGGTTGCAACTCTTGGAGTTGTGCTCAAAGACTGTCGTTGCAAAGTTTTAGGCCACTTAAGGTATGCTAGGTTTACACTCTCTTCCTGCTCAGGCTGTGAAGCTACACATCTCCTTAAATTAATGAACCATGCGCCACAGTGCATATGGTGTCTTGTGAACCTTTCCTCAATGATTTGTAGCGTCTGTAATCATGAAGCACTGTACCAGTGTTTTCACCATTCTGGTAGAAAATAACTTTAAAAATAAGATGCATTCCGACAACATGAGAACCATCCTCATCAAAGAATGTCTCTGACCAGTCTCACTCTTCATTTTATAACTGATTCAATGTCTTACGATGTTCACAATATACAAATTTCAACAACTCGTGCCATTCGCAGTGTCATATTCTCCCCATTTTTTGAACTAATTTTTTTTTTTTTTTATTGCGGAAATCTTTTCTCCATAATCCAGAATGTATACAGTCCAAGTCTGAAATTGTTATGCCTACTGGTTTTCTCTCCGGAGTGCTCAGCATAGGGATACTTTAATTTGAATCACATTGTATATCTTACATAGAAAGCCACTTAAAACTTCAACAAATAAATAAATAAATAAATAAATAAATAAATAAATAAATAAATCTTACTGTAAAATTAAGCATTGTGAACTGGAATTCCATTTTTTTCAGTGGAATGAAATGTATTTTATCTCTTGACTGTACAGAAACCTATAGATAAATAAAAGAAAGAAGTTTTACAAGTTTATTTTATTAAAAAAAAGTTGCACGTTTCATAATCCTTTAGTAATAA
>JAFIDM010006750.1:15348-32420 GCA_023159025.1 Thereuonema tuberculata
CCTCCATCTTTTCCTCCATTTATTACTCTATCTTATCAGAATAATTTACATTATGTTTTTAAACTTTTTATCTAATTATAAGAAAAACAGCTGCTTTTAATGTACCATAACAGGCACCAGTATTTAAAAAAATTAAAATATTGTATTATGCACAAGTATATGAGAATCCTGTACTAGTAACATTAAGTAAAAAAATTTTCAATAAATTCACTTTTTTTTCTTTTTTCTTAAGAAAGCATTCTTACCTGAAAAAAGTAAACAACGTTCTCCCTACCAAATGAAAAAACAGGGTCAATCATCCGAATCTGAGGCGATACTTGAATAATTACAAATTGCCAGGCAATCAAAGGAAGAGTGCTTGGCTTTGCCTATAAAAAATGATAAAATCACAGAAACCTTAAAAATTGATATCTTAAATTATTTAGCAAATTTGCTACAATATTATAATAATTCACTCCTTCAAAATATTTTTCTTACTTCTTCGTAATTAATAAGTGAATCTTAAGTGGTGTCTATTGATCAGTTGTTTTGGGCATACGATTTCATTACATTCATTATATGATTTCTTCTAAGAAAAATTTAGTAGAAAACGTTTAGATGACAAGTTTACTGAGATATATATATATCTCAGTAAACATCTCAGTCGATATATATATATATATATATATAAATTTATGTAGAAACATAACTGATATCTAATTTAATCTAATATTGCTTTTCACTAGCGTTATTAGAAGTGATTTTGAAATGTAATACAGCCAGAAGGTTTGTAGAACCTTAGCAGTGGTGTGAAATAAGTGCACTAAGTTGAAAGAATAGTATATAAGACAAAGGCAAATGCTTTTCTACCAGTACATAGATTAAAAAAAACATAAAACAGAAATTTCTTTAATCTTCTAATGAGAAGAATATCTGCTATTTCAAGGAGAAGAAACTAAACTTTCTTCAATAATTTCAGCACATCAGAGGACAGTCAGATTAAAGATGAATAAAGCAAACAAGACTATTGATTATGAAAAACTTAATTTTCTCCTGTAAAAACATATTTACAGCTGCAAATGACAGATTGAAAATCATTAACACTTGTATTTAGAAACAGTATTCTAATTCAGCTTTACATGTTTGGCATTCTTCCAACTACAAAAAGGTGAACAGTTATTGAAAAGCACAGTACTATGCCTGTATGACAGGATATGAGACAGACACTTATGCATTGGCCCCACTTGCAATGGAAAAATTAAATGGAAGAGAAAAATATTTAAATTTCCTGAAATATTCCGTCAAAAATATTTTACATAAAAAATAAAACTGATAGTAATAAATTTATCTGATTAAAATGACAGAAAGTGAAAAAAAAAAAAAAAAAAAGATTTTAAGAATGGGATGACTGATATTTGCAATTATCAGCAGGTGTACATCCATAGTATTCAAATCATTCATTTTATTCAGATGTGAAAAAATATATGAATAATTTTAAAGCAATGATTTCACATTCAATTATCCCAAAACCCGCTAAATATTTTAAATACTATTTATATTTGCCGATTTATTTACTATTTACCAATAATTCAGTTAAGAACAGCATCCATCTATTGGGCTTTAAAACAAGCAGCCTTTAAATATACACCTGTCTATTTTCAGATAAAATGAATCAAATGCCTTATTTTGTTCCAACAACGATGGCCAGGATTCATTTGTGATAATGAACTGACACAACTAAGTAGTCTGAGTTCTCAGAAATGACAGTTATGATACTAAAATTAAGTGAATTAACAACTATATATTTAGGCAAAATAATTTCTACTATAACCTGAATAGCTGAGCTTAACCTAAGGGAGACAGGATTTTTCATCCATTCTTAGCTCATTTAAAAAAGTTGTTTGAAAAGTTCTAAAACTTTTGTTATTAAGAGTTATATTCATTTCTCAAAAATTAGAAGGAGGAAAAGAGATTGTATGAAATTAAAACAATTTAATTCTGGTTGGTCAAAAAACCTGTTCTTTAGAGCAGAGCTTACATTGTAGCAAAGATTTGTCCAGTCACATCAAATGTAAGGTTTTAGAGAAGAATCTTGTAATGTGAGACAGTAAAGCCCATGGTATATTTGAATCAGCTGTATAAATGAGGGTGGTTTAACTAGGGAGTGGTGTTTTGCAAAAAAGAATCCATAATGCTGTAGTACTTTGTAATAAATCTTCTCATAATTGTAAAATGTTTGTTGATGTTTTAAATTTCCTGATATACCTAAATATTTAAGAGGGAAATTGCTAAATGTTTTTTGTATGGTTTTATCCATAATTATCCTTAATTATTCTAATTAAGGCAAGGCATTTGAAGGCTCCAAATATTACATTACCAAGAGCCTTCTCCATCTGTTTTAAAACCTGGTTATAATAATCACATTATGTAAAGTATTGAAAGTATTTCAATTTTAACAAGTTCTTTATAGTGAGCATTTAAGTTCTACGATTGTTGTTGCAAAATTATTCTTTCTTGATACAGATGCAAATACTCTGGGCACAATTAAAAACATCATGTTTGTTCAAACAGGGAGTTGGTAAATGGTTGAATGGATTGGTTAAATGGATTTTTTAATGGTGCAAAAGCAAACAGTGGCCTTGATGTACCAGGAAAAATAAACTATTAGGTCTAAACCAACAGAAAGATAAAATTCAGAAAACTAATCAACTAAAGTGACAAAAGGTAAATTGAGAAAAATTCCAGCAAAACAAATGATAAAACAGAAAACATTGTGAAACAGATATAAACATTAAGAGTAAAATAAATGAGTTAAAAGATAAAGAAGAAACCATAAAATTGACACAAAACTGAAATTGGAAATATAGAACAATATAACAAAACTGAAATTGGAAATATAGAACAATATAACAAAACTGAAAACGGTATGTTAATTTTTAAAAATTTTGTTAGGCTATGTTAAAGTGTCCCACTATAGGCCTATGCAGGCCCTTGGGTAAGGCTCCCGGAGCTTCTTGACCAACGGGACTAAGTTGAGGTCCCTCCCGCCTTTAACTCCCGGGAAATAAACCCGGTACCCATTCAACAGGGGGACTGGGTAGACCTCAGGACCCATTTGGAAAAGAATGGAGCAGGAAAGAAAATTCCCTGCTCTCTGCTGAGGCCAGGATCGAACCCACCACGTCCAACCTGCAGCCAAGCACCCTTAACCCATCCGGTTACTGGGTCCATGGTTAAGCTATGAAGATGAAGAAATTTAAAAACACATAAAACAGCTAAAAGATGTAAGTTAAAACCAAGAAAATATGTATAGGGAATGTTATATTTAAAAAGAGAATTAAAAAAAAAAACTGATGACAATGTTGATTAAAAGCCAATTTGACTAAATAATTGGTAAATGAATCTGAAAGACTGAGAACAACTGAATCAATTGCTTATGTATTACAAGAATTAAAGACCTGCAGACATACTGAATTTGCTATATACAGTAAATACTATTTCAATGATAAGGAAAAAAAATCTTCCATTAAATACAACTGATCAATTAACAAAAATCCCAAAAGCATTAAAAGGGTTAATTTCAGTTTTATAAAATTATTCTATTATTCAGTGCACAAAATATTAACTTGTAATCAATAATACAATACAATTAAAATATTTTTTTGCACAGCTATATTTTTGTAGAAAATGTCCCCATACTTACAAGAAGAGCGTGAGTAAACAGAACCTTGAGTGACGGTCTTATGCTAACTATGATTACCTAAAAATAAATAATAATAATAATAAAACTTGCTTTCAATATATTATAAATTTATGATAAGTCATAAAAATATTAAAAAAAAACACTCCACAGTGGACAGTGACAGAATTAAGACATTTCCACTGTGGATGACATGATGAATAAATTTACATAAAGTATTTTATAACATCCAATTATTTTAAATAATTAGTTTACTATTTTACATAGATATCAGTAATTATTTCACTATTCTTTTTTATGAATAAAACAAAATATCTTACTTTTGACATAGTGGCCATTGCTAGAAGGCAGACCTCTTGAAGGGGATGATCTTTCATATCAATTATTTGCAAAGGTTGGATTGTACATACTTCACCTCGACTTAAATAAAAAATAAAAAATAAAATACAATAAATAATATGCATATATATACATACATACAATCATTGACAAATAAATTTGTGCACACAAAGGAAACATTGGATTCAAATGAAATTTTATTATGGTGATGGTTGAAACAAAGGACAGGAGTGATTACAATATTATAGCAATAGGACGATGTCCCACAGAACTGGGGTACACAATGAGGTCACCTTTATTGTGTATTACTATATGCATCCAAGCACGAGGATCTTTGGACCTCCTCGTGCCTGGATACATATAGTGATGTGGTCGGGTAGGTCAAACAGATTCTGATGTTGTCTTGCGGCAGATTTGCCCACAGTTCTTGCAAATGCTGCTCCAAATCACAAACACTGCTACATAACAGTTGACATCCCATCTGGTCCCAGACATGCTCAATTCAAGACAAATCAGGTGAGCAGGCAGACCAAGGAAGTGTCGCAACATCATGTAGACAATCCTGTGAAACTCTAGCTGTGTACGGATGAGCATTATCTTGTTGGAAAATTGCTCCCAGTCAGGAAAGGCAGCACATGTGGTTGCAGGATCTCCTGAAAGTCTGCTGGGCTGTCAATGTCTCTTGTAGCACTACTAGTGATGAACGAATATCATATGCAATGGCACCCCAGATTATCATGCCTGAGGTTGGGATTGCAGGTTGGGAAAGTGAGGTTGGGATTGTAGTGCTCATCTGTGGTCCTCCAAACCTGACACGGTGGTCACCATTCCCAAACAAAAGTGGGATTAGTTGCTAAAGATGATACATCACCAGTCTGCATCATTCAAATGTTGCTCTTTGCAAACACCACACAAACATAGCTAACGATGTTTAGGTGTTAAAGGCATAAACCTGAAGGGACATTTTGAATGCAGATTCGCCTCTGCTAGGCATCTAGAAATGGTTCTGGCAGAGACATGGTTCCCCAGTAAACCTGCCATGTGTCACTGGATAGTGGACAAGGAAGTCATGGATCTGTTTGTTCCTCTCTGACAATCAAATGATCCTTTTTCCTGGTGGTGTCTGGATTGTTTAGAGCCAGTCCACTGTGTAAGTGCCTTCCTGGATCCATTGCTCCCAACATGATCTGACTGTAAAGTCAGAACAGCCTAAATGAAGGGCAACTGGCCACACAGCTCAGCCCGCCTCTTGCAGCCCAATGATATGGCCTCTCTCAAACTCTGAGTTGTTCGTACTGAAGTCAAAGAGCATGTCAGAGTCTTCGTGGATGTTGATCACTTACAGACCTCGCCTGCTCACCTTACAGTGTATGTCGACTCTACTGAATGTGCCTTATAAGCCCACAGCTTGAGACTGCAGCGCTGCTGTACAACGAGCAGCCATGCGCAATTGCATCGCTCTTTTCTTACTTTCGTGTTCATAGAATAATTTTTTCTTGGTGTGCAAATTTTTAAGTCAAAAAGTGTATGTATATATATTCTTATTTATAGTGGACAAAAAATGGCACCTCCATAAATCTAAACTAAAAACATAAAAACACATTAAAAATAAAGAAAATTATTTATTTTCTGCCAGACTCAATGAATTTCTTAAGCTCATGTAAATAAAGAAAAAGCACCTAAAATGTCTAAATACATTAAAATTTGAGATCAATGTTCAAACTGACATCTCAAGACAGCCTCTCCAGAGATGTTTTACTAAACATAAAATCATTCTCGTTTTTGTTTTGTTTTTAAGAATATTTTAACCAAAGTAATAAAAATAATGAAAAATTAAAACTTTTCATTTGATAATGAGATATTCCAGATCCCATAGATTCCTAAGCTTTGCAAATAGTGAATTTACTCTAGTTCCATACATATGGCTTTGATTTGTATCTATACATCTTAGAGTAGCACCCTATGAAATCAGCAATACCAAAAAAAAAACGAATAACAAGTATAAGCAGGAATTTTTTCAAATGAAAAATACTCACCTTCCTGAGAATAAACACCTGGATTCACATGATCTAACTCCCATCATTCTTCTAAAATTTAATTCAAACACTGAACCACCACTATCACTACAAACAGCCAATGTGGTATCATCTGTGAACTGTATATTAAAAAGAATAAAAAAAATTAATTCATTTAAAAGCATAGAAAAGGCTTAAACATAAATTACTAAATAATCATGTCAATCATTTTACTGAAATCACAACAGATAAGAAAAGCATCTTTTCATCCTTCCAAGAGCATCTTTAATTGAAAATTTCAACTGAAGACAATAAATTACTAGCAGAATATAAATTATTCCAATACATAAAAAAAAAGTCAACAATAAATGCAACATGTAATCTCAAAATAACTAAGATATTAGGAGCCCTCATATTGTACTGTTTTGCTTGTGGCAGTTAATTAATGTTATGCTTTCTAAATAATAAAATAGCAGAACAACTACAACACTTATGTTTGGGCCTCGTCGCTTGCTTGCAAGAAGAAAAACAAAACAAAAGAATTTTTCAGAAAATCTAAAAACATGAATGATAATCAGCTGTACAGACAGCACTGAATAATATCCAATTTTGTTAATATGGATTTCTTGAAAAATTTGCAAAGCAGTATTTCAACTTAAAAGAGTATAAATACTGAAAAACAAATGAGACAAGAATCCTGAAATTTGATGAAACTGACAATTTAATGTCAATTTTGTTCATGTCCCAAATGTATTAACATATTTTCTAATAACAATCAAAAATAATTCCTAAGTTTCATATTAGCAGTCAATTTTAGTTCACCATATACAACAAAACAGAGAAGAAAAAACAAATTTGCAGTGTTATTCTTTAATTTTTATTTTGGCAGTTCAGGCTTAATTATGTCAGTTCTGGTTATTGGACAATTTCTCCACAATAAACCTCTGGTCCAAAATTTATTTTATTTGCCTAAACTTTATCATCACCACCAGTAATTTAAATTCATATCATAGGTTTCAATAACCAATATGGAATTCCCATAGAAATTAGTCAAAATGGTTAAATCAAAGTCTTCATTTTTTTTTTTTTTTTTTTTATCAAACGGTTGTTCTGTAATTGCCAAAGTTAGTCCAACCAAGAATGTGAAGTTATGTCTCATAATTTAAGGCTCCATTTTAATTTTGTAACTTTACTTTCTATTTTTATTTTAAATGAATGTAATAACAGGAAAGAAAGTGCTGTGAAGTTAAAATTGTATGTATCTGACAAATTTTCTGTGTATATTTGCTTTTAATTACTTTTAAAAGTGGTTCGAGTTCTATGTAATCAGTTCTGGCTGAAATTACTCTTTTAAGTTTCAATTTTCTTTAAGTTCTTGATAAGCTTAAAACTGGAATTTGAAGAGAGCTAAGATCAATTCTGATAAAAATATTGTTACCCCTCCCTCATCATTTTTTTCTGTCTTTTTTTTATGCAACTTTGAACATTTATCAAACCAACTGAAAGGGAAAATACTTAAATAAACATGTTAAAATCATATAGTTTATTTGATTAATTAACTAATTTTCAAAAAGTTATAATTTAGTGTAAATAAAATGATAGAAGAAACCTTACTTTGATGTGTAATATTGCTGAACCGGGAGGGTGTGCATCGGTAATTGTCCTCAGCAATTTTCCATTGGTAATATCCCACATTGTAATCTAAAAGAAATCAACAGTTTATAAAATGAAATTTTATATTTTTTGTAATTTTCAGTTTTTTGTATGTTCTGTTTTAATACAGTGGGGTGGAGAAAGGAAGGAACATACAAGATTCCTATACATATTGGTACTATGAGAAATGCATTCTGAAGTTTTACATAAATAAGAATTACATTTGCTCCTGCCATCTACCAATCAAATGAAGGCTAACTACTAGATGTATTGTCATACACATGAGGAACTATATGGCCATCTTCAATTAATAAACATACTGCACTTACAATTGTTTTAGAGACATGATTGGATATGGAAATTGGCAATATGGCAGAGCAAAAGACTATGATCCACCATTAGTCACATATTTTAACTTCAACGATACTAAAAAATAAAAAAAGAAAACTTCCATATTTCAGAATAATAGCTGGAAGGATCATTTGTTTTAGCTGATAAAGCTTGTATGTCTCAACATCTCTCCATCCTTTTACACTGTACACTTATCTATGAATGCAGTTTACTTGCTAACTGTGCTCACTAGTTTGCTTGCTGCTTCCCTAACATTTGAGGTGGTGAAATTTTCCTTTAGCTTGCTAGAATTGTGCAGCAACTGATGGTTCATTTCTGCTTGAATATGGATTTCCAACTAATATAAGATTTTACTTGCTGGATTAATGAGGAAGCAGAATCTGTAAATAGTAGAAACAATTCTACTATTGGGAAGCTAAGAGACGACAAAAGGGAGCTAAGGGATGATAGTTATTAAAAATAACAGATTGGAAGGAAAAATCTATTATGAGGCTACCAAAGAAGAATGTGTCATAAATATAACTGCTCTGCTAGGAGCATCAAGGTGAACTACAGGGTGAACTTTGGACTGGAAGTTCAAGCTGCTACTATAATACAGAAAAAACTAAGTTCTCAGAATGTGAAGTGAATGGAATGGAAGTGTTTCAGTCACCCTGTCCAAATGACAGACAATGCTATCTGATTGACCAGAAAAATAACTACTAGTTTGAGAATTGATGATTGATAGTTGAAGCAAAGAAATGAATACTGATCTAACTCCAAGCATTTTAAAAGTGGAGGCATTTGCTACCTATGAGAAAACATTGTTTGGTCAAGCAAACTGATCAGAAAGACAGTTCTAGAACCAAATAAATGACAAACAGCAGTTGTGAAACAGCAGTCACAGCTACGTCAAAAAAAAAAAAAAATGCCAACCAAACACTGATGAAGAGTAGAGTCCATTATACCTCTTCCCTATCAGATTGATATTAGATAAAGCAGTTGAATTGTCAAAACACAATATATGTAGATTTGATAAATTGGAACAAGAACAGAATAGCTAGGGATTTCTAATAATTGATAAGTAAGATTCTACTAAAGAAACTAATGGTAAGGTCACAAAGTGCACTTGGGAAGAAGGAACAGGCATCTATTGGTTCTTCATTGATGGCTGGCTGTGTTGGGAAAATTTAATTGAACTGATGAGTATATTGTGGTCTAGATAGCAAGCACAAGACAATGAAACAATATAAGCAAAAACACTGGTTCTTATTAACAAACTAAATCTTTGGCTCTGAAAGATTGGAAGTGCACCGAATTGAGTGTTTCAGAGTTGAAATGAGTTCTTTTAAATTTATTAATATAGATTATAAGAAAGGCAAGTAAGATTTTTTTTTTTTTTTTTTTTAATTCAAAGAGAAGTGTTGAGTTAAAGATTGAATCCTGTGCTGAAGTAGCTGATTCCCAACAAGTAAAGCAGTTTGTTTGCCAATGAAAAGACTTCTGAAAAAAGAGACAATAGTAGCTTCTACTGGAAAGACTGATGAGTGATTAAAGCATCAATGAAAGGAAAGGGAAAAGCAGCAAACTGAACTATTCACTTGAGATGTTCTGTTTTTCCACTGTCAAAATAATTATAAAAAGTTAAAGTCACAAAAATTTGAATAATGATCTAGAATAGGATCAGTAAAGGAAGCAAATAAGAAACAGCCAAGTGAGTGTTCAATTTGTAGAAGTAGAATGAGAGAAGTATTTTAACAATTTGTTCTGTTCTGACATGAAGAGAGTTGGTTTCAGGTTTTGAAACCTTGGGAAAACACAGATGAAAAAAAACAATAAAAAAAATCACGCCGTTTTGAAAGTGAAATGATGTTTGGAATTAGTATGCTAAGATGCCAAATAAGTTACAGATAAGAAAGCAACCACTTGTTTTAGTTGCTAAAACATCTGAAATATCAATTGTAAAGTAAAAGAATAAGAATGAAAAGTCCAGTTACTTAAAATAAAATATATATTATAGTGTTTAAGTCCACAATCTTTCCATAAGATAGAGGAGGATTACTTTCATCTGATCATGAGAATTTTTCCAAAATGGCAGGACAATATTGATCAAAGCCAAAATTTTTCTAAAGAGAGAAAAAAAAATCCTTAATATCCTTTTTAATTTAAAAAAAATATATATTTTTTGATTCCTTGATATTAGCTCTGCCTTGCAAATGGGATGAGGAGAGGCATCAGAGATCTTTGGACATTCCAAATTTGCACATGAATTTAGTATAAAACATGCAGAAGTAAGAGATTTTAGGGAAAAATGTTAGGAATTTAAGGAGCACAGATTTTAATATCTGGTTTAAAACATTCATATTTTTTTAGTAAAAAAAAAATGCAATGCAGCCAAGCCCCACAAACCCAATGCATATTCCTACTTAGAAAAAGAAATTTTGTAAATATGTTTTTTAAATATGGGAGATAAGTAGAAACTGAGGATATAATGAAGAATAGGTTCAAAGATATCAGTAGCTAGTGCAGTGATAATGACTCGAAGATCTGAATTTCCCTTTAATTTATTCATACATGTAGAAGTTCCACAGATGATAAATATCACAAGGAGAGACAACACGGCATTTCTTACAGATTACTACTTAAGACCTGTTCATCATTTTGAAGTCTAGCATTACATTTCAAGTAGTCAGCCATTTTGATAAGCAAGATTTTTTTAAGATTAAATCTGAAATGAGAACCTTTGTGTTAAGTCAGTATACTTTTTGGGATAGAATACTCATTAGAGATACTTATTAATTAGAAATAAGCATATTTCCAATTTCCACTTTATTAACTATATAATTTTCCTATTGTGTTTTCATTATATACAGTAGCTACATAATGATGTAGTTATATAGTTTTATATAGTAAATTGTATGGTAATATTAGGGTAATTTAAATTTGTTACCTGCCCTTTAGCAAATCCACATAAAAGTCTTGTGCAGTCTCTGTTAAAAGCAAGTGCAGAAACTGACCCATATTGTGCACCTAATGAAACACTACCAAGGCACCATTTGAGAACCTGCTTTCCATCTACAATCAGAATTAAAAGCATCTTAATAGTTAAATAGCATCAAAAAAAGTTAAATATTAACTATATAAAAAAAAAATGTCTCGTATTACAAAGAAACTAAATCTTTAGTAAAATTATTAATTTCTTAATAATAAAAAAAAGTATACCTACCTTTTTATCCAATTTTATTAAACACCCACAATTTTTCTGTCTCCAAAGGCTTACTTAAACCTCTTTTTTGAATCTTTACCATCTCTGTTCTTACTTGAGAAAATATATTTGCAACTCCATTCTCTCTTGCTATGAGAATTGACACTTCAACAGTAATAAAGTTGTTTTGGTTTTTTTTAATATATTTATTATTTGCTATATTTCAAACTGATAATTGAAGCTGGAGCAGATTATTAGGCAACTAAATGAAGCTTTCCAGCAAAAGTTAGATATGTCTTTAGTTCAATTTCAAAAGGAACAACTTTTTTTTTTTTTTTTGTGAATGTGTGCCTTCTAAATCTACACACTTAAAATTTCTTTGTAAGAAGCTTACTTTACTCTTAAAAACCTTCTTTTATCTTGAATGTGCTGGATAACAGGGAACTCATTCAGTAAAATCATGTGATTAACTCACTTAACATTATTTGTTGGTTACTATTTAGAGGTAAATATAACATCAATTGCTTCCAATGAAAAAAAAAAAGGAAAATCAGTATTTTTTCCGGCAGATATATGAAAGATGCAATGGAAGTTGCTGTTTCTCAAGTGCAACAATTAATTTACAGCAGTGTTCAACACACTGCATCATTCCATAAATCAATGTTTCTCAAACCTTGACTATCAGCAGTCCACTGAAAGACCTTCCGATTCCCTCCCAGACGACCTGCAAAAAATAGCTGTATGTTTCTCCGAACTACTTCTACAACCAAAATAAAAAAACAACGGACCACCACTGATATACTGCGCTTTGAGAAACTGCCATAAATTGTAATCAGAATCATTTAAACCCAAGTATTTAGAAATATTTGGAAAAGATTGCAACAGATATAATCAACAATTGTATGTCTTGAGGAAATGTAGAATAATTGCATCATCTGCTTTTTTATTGAAAAGCTCTCTGAAGGAGTTGCAATCATATCATGCATATATCACCATGGCAAGTTATATACAAGGAAAAAAGCATGTTATTCTTGTTTTAAGGAAGGAACAATTTTCAAAAGATGGTATTGTTAATCTTGTGTCAGGTAATGAGTCAACAGTCAGTACATTTCTCTTCAAAGTCAACAATATTGGATCTGCTGATAGAAAAAAAAAGGAACTAATCGAAAACTAGTCTCTATGGCAAAACAGAACCATGTTTTGAAGCACTTATGTCTTTAAAAATAAATAAATAAAGCTTCTTCTGCTGAGCTGAAACTTGAATGGGAAGAACAAGAAGGAGTAATAGCAAGTGTAGTAACAGTCAGAAGATGCTTTTTCAATCAAGTGCTTACAGCCACTTGTCCAAAGAAGAAGCCCCTCCTCACACCAAAAATGAAAAAGAACCAATTGGAAAGATGCAAAGATCATGTCAAGCAGACACCAGATCAGTGGAAGTCAGTTACTTTCTCTGACGAGAAAAAAATTCTAACTTGCATGGAGCTAATGACAGGCATGCTATTCACTAAAGAAGTGGCGAAGAATGCCATCCAGACTGTATGAAATTCTCTACCAGTCAAATGATCTGGGGGTGCATCTGGGGTTGTGGAATAGGTCACCTGCATTTTATTAAAAGTTTCTTAAATGCCAAAGATTACGAGGCAATAATGGAAAGAAAATTGCTGCCAACAATTAAAGAGATCATTTTAAATTGGCAAGTAGCTGCATCTTTCAGGAGAACTCTGCTGCTTGTCACCAGGTGAAAAATGTAGGTAGCACTTGACAAATTTCTATGTCTTCATGTCCAAAGTAGAGGTTCTACAGTACTTCTACATTACAACTCTTAGCTGGCCAGTATACAGTCCTGATCTTAATCCTGTAGATATCTGTTGGCATCATGTAGAATCGGCAGTTGAGAAAAAGAAACTAAAGATCCTCAGAGAACTTCAGGAAGTCATAATTTGTGTTTGGAACGATGAATAACTGTGCTTAACTACATCCAGAACTTGATTTTCTCAATGCCTCAATGATGTGCTGCCATCATCAAGGACAGAGGTGGTTCAACAAAATTCAGAGTTTGCATCTGGTCATTTTTGTTTTGCATTCTGAATGATAAACAAAAGCAAAGGAAGATTCTGAATAATTTTTCTGCCTTAATTTGGAGTTAAACATACAGTTAAAAATGCTCTTTTTTTCAATTTTGGAACATTTGGAATGAAACTTCAAAAATAATTATTTAGATTTGCTGATACCATTAACAACTTAATATAAATAACTTTTTTTTTCATTTCTTTATGTGTGTCTTGTCATTAATATAACCTGAATCACTAAAAGGCTTAGAACTATGAAACTGCTAAATGATGCAGGTTCTTTAAATACCACTTTACATTAAGGGCTGTATCTATCATTATTTGAGAGTTTCATTTGATGAAAGATACACAACAACCTTTTTACCTAGAACCGAAAGAAGGATACCAGACCAAAGGAGAAATGAACAATTTTAAAATTTGGACATCATTCAAATATGCCATCTAATTTTAATATCAAATATGTAGGCATATTTTACCGTATATGCTCCAATAAAAGCCGAGGCTCTTATTGTCGCCAATCTCTAATAAGCACCGGGCTGCAGAGGGGACACAGCCAAATAGTAGCCGGTCTCTATCAGTAGCCGGGTCTTTGATATTTGCCTATCGGTACTAGTGTAAGCGTCCATATCTTCATAGTTGTGCTTAATACCTTACGGTACATTGCCTTACAAAATGCCGCCGAAACGGTCATTTGATATTGCCTGTAAGATTCACGCGGTAGAATACGCGAAAGAAACTTCCAGCGAGGTGGCCGTCCATCATTGCGGATTCAGATGACGACTAGCAGCGAAAGATACAGAAAGACATTGCCATTTATCTTTAACAGTCTTATGTAGTTTGTGAAATTCAAATAAAGTAGCTGTTTTTAATATTAGCCAGTATTTATGTGTAAAAAATATTGCGTTCTGAAGGTTTTTATTAATAATGGCCAACCTCTAATAGCAGCCGGTCTCTATTAAGCGCCGGGAGCCGAGGCTAGTTTTGCAAATAAATGCTGGAGGCCTCTATTGGAGCATATATGGTATATTAATATCTAATGAGATCATTTTGTAACACACACCTTCTTTTGATAATTCATTCAAGTTAACCTCCTACTTTTATGTTTATTCTCAACAGCAATATATGGGAACTGATCAGTTAGTTTACTACACTCGCGAGCAAAAGTATGGAATCACTTACTTGAAATTGGCTCCACGCGATCTTGAGTACGAAATAATTAGTTAATAATAATAAAAATGGCACCATTTTAAAGGTTAAATTGTTAACTTTAAATTGATACCAAATTCATTTGAATCACACCAGTATTTAAGGAGCTATCCCGGATTAAGTGAAGGAGTAAGGAAAACAAGGAAATATGGAAAAATAATGAATGAAGAAAACAACAAAAATTAATTAAAAAAAAATTTATTTGGCCTTAAAATTAAGTTTCAAAATTTTGTGTTCCCTCCCCTAGCCCTAATAACTGCTCGAAGACGATTCTTCATTGACGTTTTCAGCTTCTGAATCGATTCTTGCGGGATACCTTCCCACTCCTCTATCAAAGCCAATTTCAGCTCATTCACACTTGAAGGAGCAAGATTTCTGGAACGAACCTCCTCTTCAGTTCATCCCACACGTGCTCAATGGGATTCAAGTCCGGGCTGAGCGCTGGCCAGTCCAATGTGGCGATACCGACTTCTTCGAGGTATTCAGTTGTGGCACGGGAAGTGTGACAACGAGCGTTATCGTGCATAAGGAGGAAGTCATCACCGATATATCCCGTATAGGGAACGACATGTTCCAGCAGAATATCGGAAATGTAGCGGTCTGAAGTTAGACCGCCTCCTCGTCCCCCGACAGGCACGAAAACAAGCTCCGTTTTACCATCGAAAGAAATACCGGCCCACATCATACAAGAACCGCCCCCATAAGCCACTGTCTCGGCGAAACAGCACTGCGCAAATCGCTCCCCAGGCCGCCTGTAGACCCGACCTCTTCGGTCGCTGCCGTGCAAACACATTCTGCACTCGTCGGAGAACAGGACTCGCCTCCATTGCTCGACTTCCCAATCAAGATGGTTGCGAGCAAATTGAAGGCATGCTTGTCGGTGACCTGCCGTCAGTTTCGGGCCTGTGGCAGGCCTTGTTGGAGTCAAATTCACTTGCTTGAGTCTTCGACGAACTGTCCACTCGCTGGCAGCTATCCCACGAACATTTCTGAGCTCCTGCTGGACATCGACACCAGTCAAATGACGATTTCGAAGAGAGGTTGACACGATAAAACGGTCATCCCTCTCCGATGTGCACCGGCGCCGTCCAGATCTTGGTCTCGGGACAAAGCCACCAGTCTCCCGAAAGCGTTTATAAACTTTCGAAACGCAGGACTGGGTTATGTGGAGCTTACGTGCGACAGCCCGCTGGCTGAGCCCTTCTTGCAATAGGGCGACGATTTGTGCTGCTTCAGGAGGTGTAGTATCCATTTTCGTCCGAGGTCAAGGGTCAAAAGTAGCGGAGATGTGTACGGGTCAACGTGTGAAAGCCGACTGATAAACAAAATCCGATAACACGTGCTTTTATAGGGTGTCAATACGCCGCAACTCGCGGCGCATCAACCAATTGACACGTCTTTTTCCTTACTCCTTCACTTAATCCGGGATAGCTCCTTAAATACTGGTGTGATTCAAATGAATTCGGTATCAATTTAAAGTTAACAGTTTAATCTTTAAAATGGTGCCATTTTTATTATTATTAACTAATTATTTAGTACTCAAGATCGCGCGGAGCCAATTTAAAGTAAGTGATTCCATACTTTTGCTCGCGAGTGTAGTTGCATAGCCCACAAGTTGAAATCCCATTTATGATACAATACTAATTTAGATAACAGAAGCTTCAAGATCTCAAAATATAGAAACTGCTTTCTAAACTGTAGTCAAACTGCTTTCACACAGAAAGTATGTCCAACTTTTCAATGTAAAGTTTCAATATGTTTTGTCAAGGCTATTTTTGCTTTGGTTAAGATGATAATTCTTACCATGGAATTAATTAGGTTGTGAGAGGTTGGTGTGTATTTCTTTATGGAACTGTTTATGTATTCCTAATTGTGTTCATTTCTGGAGTCTTAGTTCTTCAATGAAATATATTTAATATATAGTCAAAAAAAGCATTCATACCAAGAAATGTGAAAATTGCATTTCTGTCTTTAAAATGAAGATCTGAATTGTTTCATTTACTTTCATGAGTAGAATAACAGTATTCAATAAATCTCAATATTGAAGATTTCAAAAATTTTAAAATGACACTATCCCTTTTTTTTTATTTCCTGACACTTACCAAAAACAAGAACCAAGCCATGTGATGTCCCTACTGCTATTAGTGAGCCAACTGCCTAAAAATAAATAGAAAAATAAATGCATTAACTATAATGTGGGTTTATTAATTTTGAATTAATATATTTATTAATATTAATAAAATGTAAACTTATCATTTTGAAATTTCACTGTTGTATCACTTTATCAACAAACTATCATTGCAATGAATTCTAAATCTGTCATATTGATTAAATCCTCTATTCACATCTAATCCTACCAATAATCTCATTTCTACATTCCTTATTGATTCCCTTACATTTTTGAAAATAAAAATAAAAATGATAAAAGTCATTTAACCACAGTTATATAAATTTCTCTTCATTTATGCTTTTCTGAGGCAGTCATGGAAAACTATCTGTAATCTATCTATCTATCTATCTATCTATCTAATCTAATCTAATCTAATCTAATCTAATCTAATCTAATCTATCAGATG
>JAFIDM010006751.1:0-26303 GCA_023159025.1 Thereuonema tuberculata
TAACAACGTTATTTTGAGAAGAAATTCACCACAAGAAGCAAATGTAGCGTTGCCATAGAGAAACTATATGAGAAAATAGGAAAGATAACTTTCCATTTGCTGTTCAGGAGCAGTCTTGCGGTCAAAGCGATGGCCTGAAATGAGATTGATATGTCTGAACTTGGGTTTGAATCCCAGGATGGGGTTTGGATGTAAGTTCTTTTTCTGTGTTTCATCTGTTTCTGGGAGCATAATGTAAACTGCCTCCTAAGGTGTACCGTGGGATACGATCCATAAATAGCTCTTAGATCTCACACCTTGTCGAGGCCATAAGGAAAAAGGTGCCAAAAGTCTTTTTTGGAGCTAAAAAACCAAACTTTCGATATTCATTTGTTTTGGGTAAGCTCATTGAATGTTTTAAAAATTAATAGAATTTAAAAATGAAGTTATGAAAGGCAGAAAAAAAAAAGTTCTGTCCGAAATTCAGTAAAATTATCAATATGATATGATAAATAAAGGCTATTTTTCCTTCTGAGGGACCCGTCCTCCATAAAATGGTGACTGGATTTCGATATTGACAAAGAACATTCATGTGAAATTTCGTGTTTCCAACTAAACAGGTTTCAGAGATAACCTTTAAGAAAGCTTACTCCACCCCTGTTTACACCTCTTACTCCGGATCCGGGTTTTCGTTGTTATTAAATTAAGAACATTTAGTTAAACTAAAAAGTTAAGAAGAATATTATTTATCTCAAAATAATAAAAAAAAGGAAAAGAAATTCATTATCATAAATAAAGAAGCTAAGTAAAAAACAGCAAAAAAAAAAAAACAAGAAAAAGAAAAAAAAAAGAAAACTTATTGCCACAAAGTAGATTTGAACACCATATCCATTACTCCAAAAGCTAACTTTCAACCGTTGCGCCAAATGGCCACTTCCTTTGAATAGATAGAAGTAAATTAATAAGCCAATACTGGAAAAATATATAAAATAGTCGAGAGGATTAAAAAAAGAGAGAAAGAGAGATGTGAACATCTTTCATTGTAGCCTATTTTTTCCGCTGGGTCGTAAATAGGAATTGTGTAAAATTTAGTCCAGATCGGTTAAAGGACCAAACAGTGTATAGCGAACAAACAAACACACAAACTTTTTCCTTTATATATACAGAAGAAGATAATAAAGAAAAAGTGATTCAGAAAAGTGTTTTTCGAAATATGTAAACTTTATCAAACTTATTTTCCTTAAGGCTTTATAATGCTAGGCCTACTAAGCTACAAAAAAATCTTCAATTTAATTCTTTATAGAAAGTAATTTATAAAAAAAAAAATAAAAAAGCTCAAAATCTTACACATTGTAACAAGAATTTTTTAGTTTTAACTCCCATAAGACTAATTCATTTGATTCAATTTTTCATTAAATAGTTTTAATCTTAATTTTTAACGTCCATTCTTAATTATTTATAAATAGAAAAAAATATTTCTAATAATTTAATTTTTTATATTTTCTTACAATATTACTTTCTTTTCCAAATATTTGTGTTTCTTCGTTTGTTTGTTGCTTAGCAACAGGTTTGCAGTGAGATGTGTTTAAAGCATAGAGAGCTAAAATGACTGTCATTATATGTTACTAATTGGAGCCATGGCAGTCATGGCAGTTTGATTCTTGACTGATGAAAGTATTTGGTTGGCCAAATAGTACGTTCGGTTTATTTATGTACGTTCGCTCTAGCAGCGCTTAGGAATCATTAACGACATTCGACACATTTTGTTAGATTGTATTGTGACAACTGTCATATCAACGTGCATTTAAAACAAAAACTTATCAAAATTGGTGAATTCTGTGTGGCCAATTTAATATTGAAGATGGAGGACAATAAGCAACATTTTCGGCACATGATGCTTTATTATTTCACGAAAGGTAAAAACGCAACTAAAACGCCAAAAAAAAAAAAAAAAATGTGCAGTGTATAGAGAAGGAGCTGTGACTGATCATGTCAAAAGTGGTTTGTGAAGAGTCGTGCTGGTTATTTCTCGTTGGACGATGCTCCAAGGTCGGGTGGACCAATTAAAGTTGATAGCGATTAAATCGAGACATTAATTGAGAACAATCAATATTATATTATGCGGGAGATAGCCGACATACTCAAAACATCAAAATCTAGCGTTGATAATTATTTGCACCTGCTTGGTTATGCGAATCCCGTTTAGGTTCCACATAAGTGAAAGAAACCTTCTTGACCGTCTTTCCGCATGCGATTCTCTACTTAAAGATAATGAAAATGTTCCGTTTTCAAAAGAATTTGTGACCGACGATGATTGGATACATTACCGAATGTGGAAAGGAAGAGATCTTGTCAAACGAAAGAACTACCACCAACCACATCAACAGATGTTGAGATTGGATGGGAGTCCTCTATTATGAGCTGCTTCGTGGAAACCAAACGATTCATTCCAACAAGAACTGCTCCCAATTAGATCAACTGAAAGCCGCACTCGACGAAAAGCGTCCAGAATTAGTCAACAGAAAAGACATAATCTTCCATTAGGATACGGCAAGACCGCATGTTTCTTTGATGAGCAGGCAAAAACTGTTACAGCTTGGCTGGTAAGATCTGATTCACCCGTCCTATTAAACAGACATTGCACCGAAGATTTTCATTTATTTCTGTCTTTAGAAAATTCTCTTTTTGGAAAAAAAATTACTCCAGGTAGACTCCGTAGGTACCTGGAACATTTCTTTGCTCACAAAGATTAAATGTTTTGGAATTAAGAAGTTGCTTCAAAGATGTCAGAATGCAGTGGAACAAAACAGTGAATACGTTCTTCAATAAAATTATTATTGGTGAAAATGAAAAAAGTCTTTATTTTTACTTAAAAAACCGAACGAACTTTTTGGCCAACCCAATAATTTTCTTACAGGCTCTGATTTTGTCTGATGATAATTATTAAATCTTCTGAATTTACAAAACTTGAATTATTTATTGTATTTTACGAAAGTAATTTATTAGTATATTTTCTTTTCTTTGAGTAGGTGTCTCTTCTCTGTTTACCAATAATATTTCACCATTTTAATTTCTTTCACCTTTTAGAAGGCAATTTCACTGTGGATTAAGGGATTTGAATTCTGTGACATTTATAATAATGCTATAGTATTTCCCGTCATATATTATGAAGGACAGAAAATTAAAATGAATGCATTGCTAGGACCTTAAATGATTTTGTTTATTGGATGGCTTTATGCGGGTGTTACTGGGAACTAACCGTGCTTCAACTTCAATGGTAAATTAGCATCACTCGGTTGAAAATCGATCCTAGTGACGATATCACCTCTGTTTCTTTCCGGATGAACTTCTGCTGTTATAAAGTTGTGATGACACTCCTTAACGACCAATCGTGTGCCATTACAGAGTTCTTTCTTTGCATTGAGATTGCGAAGGAGCATAACAATTGATCCTTTCTTCAGGCTGAGCTGATTAGATGGCATGCTGGAAAATATGTGAGTGAAGACTCTGCAGGATAGTTTCGTCATCATTTGGATCATCTGACACTACTACATCTGCGCTGCAGTGGATGTGAGACTTGCCGGAACAGTATTCTGATATGTTCCGTTACACACAGAGGGACACCACACAGAATTCGAAAACTATACATCTATATTATTATTATTATTACGAGGAATTATTTTGCTACGACTCTAATTTTAATAAATTTGTATATTTTTTTATTATTTTTAATTTATACTAAGAAATTTAACTCAGCTTTTCCAGGAAAATTGTTAAATCAAATAAGATTTTGGAATATCTTAAATTTCTGTTTCTTTATTTCTGTTGATGTCATTTTATGGTGATGTTTGGCTTCTACTCCGAAACAAAGAGTGTAAAAGTTTTCTGGAATACATCCAGAGGATTTAGTAACGTCTCCTGTAGAAACGAAAAAAATAAAATAAAAAATAAAAAAGCAAAATTTTGTGTGACCATAATGTAGGTCTCGAAAAATGGATAGAGCTTAAGAGTGACTTTTAAATACCCTAAGACTAAATATAAGTTAATTGGTCTAAGCTTCTGCAGTGTTTAAATGAATCGAGAACACAGAAACAGATAAGCTTAAAATCTATTCCAATAGTCTTCCAAAGGAATCACTGGAAGTTTTTCGATGTTCTTAGATTTTTCAAAGTGTATTATACAGGAAAAGGGCTAAAGCAAAGCTCTTGAATAAAAGTATAAATTCAAGAAAGGAAATGTATCCGCTTGTGATAATGAAAAGTTTTATCCTAGCAAAATAAAATTTCAAAGTTGATTAGACTGCCCTACCTGTTCTAAATTTCCTAGGGTCTAACATACGTTGGGACCACGCATAGAAAACAAGAATCATACTTCAACGGCAAAGGTATTTTTAAGGATATCTGCCATCACAAAATATTATTTTCTGCAAGAATGAATAAAAAAAACATAAGAATTAGTGGCCATTAGTTTATTTTTGTTTGCCGTTATTACGTTAACAAAAGGCAATTCTGTGAAATGGTTTAATGGTCAGTGACAACGAATTCCAACGATGTCACAAGCAGTAAGAATAAACATCAGTTCCTGTTACAATGAAATAACAATACATACAAGACTATATGTGCACTGCACTTTTGTTATACTCTAGTATTTAAAGAAATGCATTCGAAGGAATATAGCTTCTACCACAACATGGTCGCTTAGCAACACGTTGGCTTAAATTTCAGTTTAAAATTTCAAAAGAAATTACCAAAAAAAAAAGCAAAATGGAAAATAATTAAATGATACTTTTGGTGAAAATTTTCAAGAGCTTCTGATGTTTTAATTTTTTCGGATTTTGTTTCCAAATTGGTAAGATTTTAAATTTCCCTACAGTAATCAGATAGAGTTAAGGTTAGGTTTATGGTTAGGGATTACATGCAAGATTTGATTCAGTTTTCTTCATATCTATAAAACAAAATTTCGGAATTGAAAAATTTCTTTTAAATTTTATTTTATTACTTTATTTTGGAATTGTTTGAATCGCAAATAGAATTGATAGTACTGTTTTTTAAGTTAAAAATAAAGAACACTTATCCGCAAATTTCGTAAGAATAACTTGGATTCAATGAAATTAAATAAGTTTTATTATTTGTAGGATTTAAATATTTTTACGTGTATTTTAATGTTTAGGTACGTGTTACTTAGAATTTAAAGTGTAGAAATAAAACATCTATGTAAGATTGATCTGAGCTAATAATGAGGATTTCTTAAGAGATAAGAAAAATTCTGCATTGTCCCCTGTAAAAGTTGTAGAATTTATAAAATTAGATAGCGTATAATTTGCTACAGCAAGGCTAGAACAAGGCTAGAAACATGTGTATTTCTTCACTTAAATAAGATTTTTAACCAAAGCTGTTTATCTATTCCGAACAAATCTTTTACTCTGAGCGAATGCAATTTTGATTTAATAATTCGACATTAGTGTACAATATAAATATAAGTATTTAGTACATATGTTTACTACGTGGTATGACTATATTTAGTCCATAAGGTCCAAATAATTTGTAGTTTTAGATTGACACTCAAATTAAATAGTCAAATTAAATATGAAAACGATAGTCAATTTACCATTTTCAGTCAAAGGAGGGAATATTTTGTATGAAATATTTATGACTAAAGATTTTGATACAATGTATCGTTCTAAAAATAATTAATATTTACAAATAATTCACTTTTCATCATGTACACTACTATTAACTTTAGATCCATCATCAGTTCATTGCTATTGATCATGATTGAAAGAAAATGATATACTCCGTGTGAAATTCAAATACTGATTGGAATTAAAATTAAAACTTCAATTTTGTAGTGGTTTAAATTTGACCTTTTCTCAATTCATGAAAGATAAATTACGGTATGAGTTGGTGAAAGTAGAAAAACTTATCTTTCATTGGTATTTGCTTCATAAAATTATCCTTTTCCACTTCCCCAAATAAATAAATAAAATAAAAACAATGTAAACTTATTAATAATCAGAACATTGATAGCTAGTAAATCATTTGCAACCATATCGTGGAAACAAATAATAGCGAAAAAAACGCAATGATTTCACAAGGAAACCTCAACCATTCTATGAGGAGATTGTTTGTTGAAGCTTAGTGCAGAAAAAAAATTAATTTCTTTAATCAAGTGCTTTTTCGCAATGAAATTTTCAAGAAGCGACTTTTGTGTTTTTGATCTTCGCAAAGACACGATGGAAGATTAAGAATCTGAGTATGGCTTTTTAAAGTCTCTCAATTCTCAGTGACACTAATTCTCCCTGTATACCTGTTGCTTAGTTATTTGAATGAAAAGTTCTGAAAATACAAAAAATGAATATCAGTGTCTGGAGTGTAAAAAGATGAATTAAAAAAGCGATAGTTGTATTGATCTGTTTTATAGAGATATTACTAGAAATAAGCTCATTTTCCATCGATGGGGAGCATTCGAGGACTAAGGACAGGTGGAGAAATGAAAGAAAAAAAATAGTATTCATAGTTTTAAGTTGAAACAAAATAATCCTTCTCGGCTTCTAGGCGAGGGATTTCGGGATCATTTTTGTGAGAGATGGGGGAGGTGTGGAAACCAAAACTGTTCATTGTTTTAAGTCATTATTAATCTTCCTCCCAATTTGATTGAAATCCGTCCAGTCATTTTAATTTTATGCGCGTACAGACATAGTTTTGATAAAAAAAAAGGTTCATGTGGAATAGATAGACCTCAAATGCGCAGTAAAAACTAAGATAAATCTACAAAGAAAGTAGATTTGGTTGTAGAATAAATATGTTAAGAATTTGAACTTCATTAATGAGAAAACGAACATTGTAGACTCATCGAATTCGAGATACTGAGAAAGGCAAAAATTTCAAGATCCTGTTAAAGTAACTACAGTAATTTATTAAAGCATATTTACATGTTAAATTTCAGTAATTCAAGAAAGAAAACTACAACGATACAGCAGTAAGACTTACTCTTAAATGTTAATACATCTTCATAATTTCTTGAAAGAATGATTTAATTCTACTTTTTCCTCAAAAAATTTTCCTTAGGAAGATGCATATGACCATGTCTTTGCAAATAAACCATGACATCATAAATCTAAATTTTATGAGTAAAGTATAAGAATTATTGTTTTAAATAAGTATAATATTTCATTAAAATAAGCTAGTTCGTATTTTTACCAAGATCACTATTATAATCTAACATGAATTTTACATAACATGCGAGTAATAAAGTATTCCAGAAATAAAGTCCATCGAAGTTTTCCCAAATATTCCGTATTCTTAAATTGACTGCTGGTTAACACATTGAAAAAGTAATTATTATAATGTTGAGTAATTATTATAGTAGTGATGTGAGTTATGCTTTCTTTAATTCCATATTGCATTATTGATAGTTCTATAGGATAATAGGGAAATTAGCCAATTCCTTAGAAGCACAATCCAAAACTGGAATTACTTAAACCTAAGGTTTTAAATTTTTTAAGATTTTAAATGAACAGTTAGTATATTGAAAAGCAAATTACAGCGAAGATTTCCACCAATGGTGTATTACAAGCTGACCATTTTTCCCCGATAAGCAGATGTGATCGAAGAAACAAAGACTTAGCGTTTCGTAAATACACTCGAGGAATGGTGAACCTTAAATTGTCGCAATTTTTTGATCGTTTGAAAACTGTAAGTAATAAAATAAAGAATATACCATTCCCCCGTTCACGTGAACCGCGGAACGTACCTAATGAAAGTATTTTTTAAAAAAATGAGAGGAAAACAGTAATATAGGAAAGGTGTATTACCAAAAAGCGTTAATTTTATTACAAAGACAAGGCCACAAATTGAGCTGAATTTAGCATTTATTGCAAGTCAATACATCGTGCTGTCACGTCGAGCTCTGATAACAGCTTCCATTCGGCGTCTCATTGATAGGATCACATTCATCACCTCATGTTGCGCAATATTGTTCCATTCCTCTTCTAACGCCCTCTTCAACTCCTCGATTGTTTCTGGAGCTGGATTTCTATCACGAACTCTTCGCTTAAGGAAGTCCCAAAGTTGTTCGATCGGGTTCAGATAAGGACTACCTACAGACCACCTCATACACTCAAATGCCAACTGCATTCAGATTATCCCGAACAGCCATAGCGACGTGTAGCCTCGCGTTGTCGTGCATGGAAATAAAGTTTTTCTAACTTCTCAATGAAGTTGAATTCAGCGTTCGGCAATACTGTACATATTTGTTGTTGCACTTCTGTTATGTACCGGTGAGTCGTCAACCGCCTCCTGTGGGTCCAGTGTCGATAAACGCCACGTTAGTTTTGGCAGCAAGTGCCTGCCCATAGCGAGCAGGAGCCTCCTCCATAACTGACCCGTTTCCTGGAAGCAGCATTGCGCAAAACGTTCACCAGGGCTTTGATAGACGCGGTTTTGTCTGTCATTGCCATGTAAGCACATTCGAGTTTTGTCAGAGAACGACACTGAATCCCTTTGCGCTACAGTTCAATCAACATGGTCGCGAGCAAATGGAAGGTAGGTTTGCCGATCAGCTGTGGTCAGAAGTGATTCTGTTGCAGGCTTATGTGGGTCAAATTTCCTTCCTGTAGTCTTCTTCTGACTGTCCAGCCACTAATAGCTACGCCCCGTAAACGGTGCTGCTCTTGTTGGACCTGAATGCGAGTAAAATTACGATTGCATAGTGCAGTGCTAATTATCACTCGGTCATCTCTTGAAGTTGTAGCTGGTTTTCCAATAGAACCTGGTCTTCGATAAAAGCCACCAGTCTCCTGGAACTCCGATAGACTCGTAATACAGCTGACTGCGCCATATGCAACAGTTGCGCGATATCTCATTGAGTGTGAGCCTGCAGTCGTAAGACAACTGCCTGCGCCACTTCGCCGGTTGTTATATCCATCTTTGTGGAATAATAATGACGATAGGACTCCAATAGAGTAGTTCACATTCATGAAAGGATATATAAGTCTTGCGTACACAACAATTTCACATGTTTCCGAATGGTTTCCGTGTCGCCATGCACGTGAACTTTATACCCTTTCCACCAATTACCGGCTTATCTCAAAAAACTTGTCATATTATCACACGTTCAGTTTCATGTGAACATGAAAATCTTATTCTTTGTTATTTTATTACTTGTATTTTTGAAACGATCGAAAATTTGCGAATATTTAAGGTTCACCATTGCGTTCACCATTCAAATATACAACCGATATTTTAATATATCAGATGACCTTTAATATTGGACAAGACAGGTGTTGATGTTACGTGTAAAATAAAAGTTTCTACGCAAATCATGGTTTCTATATCAAGCAGTCTATGTAAAGGTGTGAAAGTTTTGTAGGATCCTCCATCTCAGCATCCTCTCCACCTAGAAACATGATCTGAAAGTATTTTGAGTGTCTTTTAGAGGTCTTATCAACCCACAGAATGTCATGTATGAGGGTCGTTCAATAAGTAATGCAACACATTTTTTTTCTCAAAGTAGATTTGTTTTATTACAGTTGTAAATATATCACGTTGTTCCTCAATTCTTTAGCTATAAAAAACTATTTTCCCAAATAATCTCTAGTCTACGGCCTTACTCCACCGAGATGAGAGAGCTTGTAGGCCTTGACGGTACCACTCTGTGCTTCAGCCAACTTCTTACTGCGTCAAGGACTTCCTGATTGTTGCCATATCGCTTCCCGCGAATTACATCCTTTTGAGGTCCGAAAAGATAGAAGTCCGAAAGTGCGACATCAGGGCTGTAGGGTGGATAAGAGAGAACAGATTTTTGTGATCTCCTCGCGGGTGATCAGACTTGTGTTTCGTGAAACAGAAGTTTGCTCACGTCTTTGTGGCCACGAACATTCTGGAATCGTTTCCTCAGTTTCTTAAGAGAGTTTCTGAGGTGATCATAGCAACATTGCTGGAGTCACAGATGCATGCGGATGGCCAGAGCACGGGATATCAGACAGCTTCCCTTTTTCCTTCTTCCGACGACGACAGACGATTCGCTCAATGACCAGTGCTTTTATCAACTGCCTGGTCTCCATAGACTTTCTGTAAGCGCTTGTGAATGTTATCACGGTCTCCCTGTTCCGCCAGGAGAAATTCAATAACTGCTCTGTTTGGAACGCATCTCATTCAGAGACGCCATTTTGAACGCAACCTACAGCGCTGCCGCACAGCGGAGAATGATGAAACAATTTGAGAATGTGTGGTAATGTTTGAAATACTGTACAAAAAATTTCACGTTTTTTCATCAAATATTAGCCGAGGAAAAAAAAATGTGTTGCGTTACTTATTGAACGAACCTCGTATTTCTCTTGCAGATGAAAGAGGCTTCGGACGGAAGCTAGAATTTAAAAGGCCTTTATAGAAGCCTAAAACAAAACTTAGAAATATAAACTAAGATCTGAACGAAAATGTTAGTATACATATGTGTGTATAATAATGTCTATAATAAAGTGTATTTTAGTGTGAATTATGGAAAGAGAAATAAACGTTATTGAAGTCTTAATAATTCATAAATCATTGTTTAATCAGTGATAAATATCTTATATCGGATGTTAAGTTGAAATACCAATATTTCTCCAATTGTTGCTGTTAATACTTAAATAGATATGAGCAGATAAGGTAAAAGGATGGCTTTAAAAACTTCTGAAAGGAATAAATGGAAAATTATTTTAAGAAATAGTCCATCTTGTAAGAGAGGTATCCAATTGTTCGAAGGACCTGATTATCAACGGTTTTTCTTACGAACCAAAGACCATAAAATTATATCTTGTTAGGGATAATTACTTTAGGACTAAAAGTTATAAGTAGATGTTTCTATTTACATTTCAAATATAATATACATTTCTACTTATCTGTTATCATATCAAGATAAATTTCTAATATAGTAATTACTCATAAGTGTATTACAAATTACAATTAATATATATATATAAATATATATATATATATATATATATATTGTAATTGTTTAAGGGGGTTTTATTGCTGAATAGAGTGATTCAAAATTCCCTGTACATACTTTAAAGGTAGGTCAGGAATACAAAAATAAACCTTATTTATAGTGGAACGTGTCCGCAAACATCACCCGAATGCGTTAGAAGATACACTAAGGTTCAGAAATAAAAGATGATTAAGATAGACAATGTTTATTAGCCCTACGTTTACAATATGACAGTACGGTGTACACAATCATGTCTTGTTTCCCTCGAATGATCTACTTTTCATACAATCTCTGGCGGAAACGTTTCATTGGCATACGTCTGTTGGGGAACCGCTCACAATAGAATCGTACAGTTACTCGTCCGTTTCCGTTGGCTGCCCCTATCAGCCTCCTCATCGGCACTAGTTAAGCGTTACGTCCTACTGTACTAAGTCAACGTCTCTAATGACGATGACTAACACTTCCCAACTAAATGTGCAGTCAAACAGCGCCCTCTAGCACATTCGGGTGGCGTTTGCGGACATTCGTTCCACTGTGAATACGGTTTATTTTATTTTTTTTCTTATTCACCCCCAAAGTTTGTACAGGGAATTTTGAGTCACCCTTCATATCTTCATTATTCCATTAGATCAATATTCCAAATTACTATACATTACATTTATTTAATGGGAAAAGTATTTACGATGATACCATTAATCATTTAACAGTTTTTCTAATACGATTTAAAAATAAAAATCGAGTTCTGCTCAGATATTCCTAAAAATTAAATACAATTTAAAACTACTTTTGAAACTAGATTGTAATTCAAAATTACATAGTAAATTACAGGTTCTGTTGTTCTCATCTAAAAATTTCTCTTTTAACAGGTCTATATTGATATTTTCAAATTCAGCACAATTCAGAATGAGACCCATCAAAGGTAGAGCGCCTATGAATCCTTACGGAAGACCAGAGGAAGAATGCCCCAAAGTAGTGAAGGACACCATGTACCCTCTGGTTTTGGAAGCAATTCGTAACATAAATTGTGGCAACGGGGCTAAGATTAAATGCATCTTCTGCTACATCAGACAGAACTGTGATGTTTTCCTGGAGGATGCAGAATTGAACTGTGCCATCCGAGGATCTTTGACAAAGGCCATGTGTAAGGGAGAGATTAAGAAATCTCCGCTAGGAGAGTACAAGATGTTGTATGGATGTCACCAGGGTAAGTGTGCAGTAGAGAAAGAGCAGCCCGCCTTGAAACAGCCAAGACAAGGTACGAGATGTCAAAGAAATATGCCAGTTCCAGCCCGCCCCATCGCCAACAGAGTAGTAAGGCCTTTGCCTACCAGGGCCAAGCCACAAAGATGTCCAAATCCGAAGTATAGTCATAGATAAAGCGACCATGTTACTTCATCTAGTTAAAGGTTTGATGTAGAAAAGAATTATTGGCTGTTGTCAGTTCAAAATTTCTTGTTTCTATTTCAGTCATCTACAACATTATTTTGTCATATTTGTCTTAATTGTAATATTTGTAATTTATCTTGTTTAATACATTCTACTCGTGTAATTTTAAATAAGGTTTTCTTTTAGCATATTTATATTAACTTTATAAAAGAAATAAAACATATTTGAACAGATATTCACTGATGTTCAATAATTTTTTACTATCTCTTTATTGAGCAAATAAAACTACACATATTTTGAGAATTTTTGGTTAGGCTTAAAGAGCTTGCAATAAGGAAAATATTAAATTGTAGCGCAGTCGAGTTAAAATATTCCACTATAGATCTACGTGGTCTTTCGGGTCGCGGAGGATAAGGGTTTCCTGACCAACGAGATACTGTTGTGATTGGGTGGTCAATCCGACATCTGCCTGCATTTAACAGCCGTGAAGAAATCTACATCCATTTTAAGGAGGAGCATAAAGTATGGTAAAAAAATTCTCCATCCTCCGCAGGGGATTAAATCCGGCTCCTTCAGATAAGGATGTTTCTTAAGCGAGAGTCAAGGGTTTCACCAATTGGCAACCGGGCACTCATTTAGAGCAATAGAATGCTATTTACATTCTGCACGGCATTGTTGTCCAGAATTGACAGAATGTGAGGCAAGTCTTAAATATGTATCTAAATTGTCAAAAGTGGAAGAAAACCTTTTTGCAATACAAACGAAGACTGCATTGGTAGAGATCTTAGTGTACTGCTTTAAGCAGAAATAAAGGTTTAAAAATAATTGCTGTAATTGAAATATAACAATATTTTACAACAAAATCTGCTGCTTGTGATTTCTTCCTGGCTTTCAAAAAATTGGCAACAAAGTAACTTCATTACCTTGATAAGGTCTTCAAACTGCAGATATGATGGAGCTTAATAGAACAAATGTTTTTTTTTTGTAATGGGTCACAAAGAATAGTATTTGAATACTTTGTACAGTGGCGGAGGTAAAATGTAAGAACTCTTATTAAGAGGTTAATATAAACAGCAATTCGAAGGTTTTATATCCACTATGATATATCCACTAGGTGTAGCAATTTTATTTCCACTTTCTTTGCTTTCTGATTGGTCCTTTTCAAAATTGAGAAGTCGTCTTCATTTCCTTCAATATTCAGCTGATGAGAAATCTTGGAAATCAGAAAGGTTCTAAATATTTTCTGTAAACATACTTTTCTAAATTTCAAATTCAGATGTGCTCCATTTTCACTATGAATTTAATGTTGGCATATGTTAAATGCTCATAATTTTTAGGTCTCACAACAGCTAAACTCTTGAATAATATAAGTATCTTCTGAGATGTTGATGGCACCGACAATATAAGACTCACTTTGTTTCAATTTTAAACAAAGATAAGTAAAGATTATTAAGTCAGTACGTATGAGTTTCAGTGTACGTGCATCCGTATGTATCTGTTCTCCCCGTACAACTGTTGAACCTGTGATTGAATTCTCTTGAAACTTCGTATTTACACATATCAGGCAATGTAATTTTTGATGACTGAAAACTTCTTTGTATGGATCCTAGCATGTGAAGATAACAAAATTGAGCTTAAAAAATTGGAAGCAAAAAAATGAACTTATATCAATGTCTAAGTTGATACAAGTAGCAATAATTTATTACGTCTTCATCCCTGCATATTAAGCCTTCTAGTAATCAACTGATTTCTGAATGCATTGATATAATTAAAAATATTTGGAATAAACATATTTAACTTGCGGTTGTAATAATAAGGTTGTGGGCCATTACCACACTAAGCATTAATGCTAAAAAATAGAAAAATGACATGTTATAAACTACTTACAATTAGACAATTTCAGTGTTTATAGAATGAATTTTCAGCATTAAAAAGTTCTTGGTACTGTTCATTTTCGGCAGGTATTGTAATTATAATTATTAAGGATTTTTTTTTCTTTTTTTAATTTTTCTTTTCTTTTTTTTTAAATTTTCTTATTTTTTTTACCTTTGTTTTTGCTTCTGCTTCTTAATTCTTTTTCGTGTTTTTTCTAGTAGGCAGAAATAAAAATAAAATCAAAAATATATAAATCTATTAACTTTTATAATTTAAGTTACTTTCAATTTAGAAAAATAAAATCTGCATATCAATATTTTATTTTGCTGCAAAGCAGTTCGTTTCTTCTGCAGACAGGAAGACAAATAAGTTCACGGGAGGATGCACTTAAAATACATTCACTTATACATTTTCAGTTGTCTGCACGAATATTCAAAGCAATGATACAATATGCTTGGTTTGCTTCCAAATTAATAAGTGATAGAGATTTTTTATAATGTAAATGAAATTTGTTTTCCTGATGAACTGCGAAAGAATCTGTGTGATTGTAAAGAATCTGCTTTTGTATGATGTGCTTGGTGTCAGAAAAAAATATGTTTTGTTTGTTTTTACGATAAATACCATAATCAACAATGTTTACAATCAGTGTAATAATATATCAAATATGTTGATAATGCAAAGAATCATTGGTGCAGGCCTAATTTAGGAGAGGCAAGGTGAATCACCATTCCGGGCAGCATATTTAGTAAAGCGGCAGCAATTTTTTTTTTTATTTTAACACAGAAGCCTGGGAAGTAATGACTTTAGACAACAATGCATAATTTACCTACTATTAATATTTTCTTTTGAGAATTAAAAACATTTATAATAAATGCATTCAATATGCAGAATATATTTCCGATTACGTTAGTTGTTATATTAAAAAAAAGGATCAAGCTAATGAAAACCTCGATTAGTAGATAATGTATAAAATTAGTAAATTTATAATCTGATTGAAAATATAATATAGTAAATAGCTGATATTAATAGGAGGTACTTCACTCTCTCTTGGATTAGTAACCTACTTCAATTAGCTCGTTATTCATGAATAGTTGTTTAGATATTCAACGTAAAATATCACGTGATTCTTTGTTATAATATCTAACTCCATCAAAACAGCAAATAGGATTTTTCAACACATTGCCAATTTCATCAAGGCTTTTAACAATGTAAACTTCTTTTTCAAAGCCAAGATCAACTTCAGCAATTTATTAGCGATTCCTAGATTACAGCTTGCCTGTAAAATCGCTAGGGGACCGCTCTTGCTTTTATCCTGTCTGGATGTCACACTCTGTAGCGACCAAACGGTTAGAGATATTCGAATGAAACCTTCACCATTGTGTTCAGCATCAAAAAGTAGGTACGTATAAAAAATTAGACTTCTAGGACCACTCCCTGACCCCCCCAAAGCGTTTTCTGTCTTTAAAAGCGTTTTTAAAAGAAATAAAAACGCCTTGGGGGTTCAGGGAGTGTTCCTAGAGGTCTAAATTGTTTGGACATGGTCACCTACTTTTTGATGCTGAACACGATGGCAAAAGTTTCATTCGAATATATCTAACCGTTTGGCTGCTACAGAGTGATACATCCAGACAGCATGAATTCAATGTTAGCGGCCCCAAGGTTACAGCTTGCCTGTAAAACATAAGGGACCGAAAGCTTCACCATTGTGTTCAGCATCAAAACGTTGGTGACCAAGTCCAAAAAATTAGACCTCTAGGACCACTCCCTAACCGCAAATTGGGGGGTCAGAAGAGGTCCCTTCTGATGAAGTTTTGTTTATAAAAGTCTGCTTATAAAATTGCGCATATTATGGAGCCGCTTTGCTTTTGACACTGTCTAAAAGCATTAATTATCTTGTTTTCTTTATTTTTCTTTTTTTTGTTCCTCTATTGCTGTTCTTACCAATTCACAGCTATGTTTACGGATATCTTTAATACTGTGCTTATAAACTGCATTTTGTTACAGATTCTGCATATTTGGATCACGAGTACCTTCCACTGTTTCACCTTATTTGAGATTTTAGTATTTTCAGGTATTTTCTTATCAGATTTCTGCTTTTCAAAGTCTACATTATTACTGCAGACATTATGTCAATAATTATTTGAGTTAAGCTACTTCGCTCGTTTCAGCGAAGCTAATTAATTCAGTTTTATTAGGCAATATATGAGATTTAGACGAACATTCAGTCAGATCGATAAATTAAAAAGATTTCCTTCGTTTTTATTACTATTCAGGTTGACTTTTCGAACTTTAACATTACATTCATTGAGAAAAGTGCAATATACAGTCATTACTTCACTATTGCAGTCAATTCTTCGAGGTTTCCATCTTCACATCCATTTTCTTTTAAGTTTCTTTTAAAATTGAATTTAAAAATTCAATTGAATTCGCTGCAAACCTATTTCCTCGTTCATTTCTTTCTGCATGTCCAAATCTTTCACTTGAACTCTTTGTCTTTCTGCTTATTTCCAATTCTTGCATTAAAGTTTTCATATAACTTAGATTTGAAAGAGGAGTAGACCACGTTCATTAAATATAAAACAACGTTAGCTTGCAGAAGGAATTTTTATCAATATTAAAAAAATTACATCGACGAAATAACGACACTGGCTGTAATGTAAAACCTTAAGCTTTTACTGAAAAAGGCTCAAGGGACCAAACCGAAATATTAAACTGGAGTAAAAAAAAACTATCGTAAATGTTAATTACGTTTTCCGTTTATTTCCGTATCTTTTCAATAAAATTTTCAGCATTGGAATGGGTAGATATGTAAATATGAACATTATTTTTAGATAACATCCTCTCATTCCTATTTAATGTTGCCAAACTCTTCCTGCAAATCATGCAGTTTATAATTCGATTACAGTGTTTCATAATTAACAGTCGTCAACAAATGGTATGATAGTTCTAGCGATTTCTTGCATCTTCTGCCTTCAAATACATTTATTAATTTTATTATATATTTTACTAAAAGATATTTATTCGTAAAATGTTTTTGTCGTCTTTTAACTATCACACCATTCTTTTCTATATCAATATGAACTTCAATATTTCTTTCTAAGTATCCTGTCTATATATCGAGGGTGGCCAAACTTCCTTAACGTAGGAATCACGTACAATACACTCGACGTATTTGAAAGCCGTAAGACATGAGCAATATTTGAGCACACATGAGCACACGTTTTTTCTGTTGCATGCATATTTTGATACAAAAAAACTATTTAAATATTATGAATTACACAAATACGGCCACTTTATTAGGTACACCTACCTAGTAGCATGTTGGCCTCCTTTAGCCCTCCAAACATCCTGAATTCGTCGAGGCATGGATTCCACAAGATGCTTAAAACGTTGTTGAGGTTTTGTGTACCATGCAGACATGAGTGCATCACGCAGTTCCTGAAGATTTGATGGAGGTGTAGGCCTGGAGCGAACAGCCAGTTCCAGCTCATCCCACAAATTTTCAATCGGGCTGAGATCCGGAGACTGAGCGGGCCACTGCAGCAAGGAAAAGTGTTATATAAATAGATTAGAAGAGGCAATTATTACAGAGGAACACGTTCATTGTAGTGACCGACTGTTTAAACAACAATCAGCGACTGGAAGGTTCGAGCGAAACTTCTTGGTCTACGACTAATTGTTAAAAGTGACAATGATATGAGTTTACGTGGACATCACAGTGAAGTGATTGTATGGGCTGCTCCATATTGAGATGTGTGTTCCGATTTGGCGGAGAGAGGATGCTCCGTTTCAAAGATAACCTGATGTCACGATGATTTCTATTTGACTGGATTATCAAGGATTATTAAAAAGGACACGCCGTTTTTTATTCGACAGATGTTTCAGTATTGTATTCTGAATAATTAACGATGGTTTACTCAAAGTTAAAATAAGGATTTCAACTTTGAAAGGCTCAAGTCATTAACCCTCTTTTCCAATGTTTCTTCCAGGAATTTTTCATGTTGCTTAGCAACCAACGTTCGAAGAGTTTTGATCTAAAGAAGGATACGCTATGATGTTTAGAATCTACTTTTCTTTACTGGGAAATAATGTAAGGTATTTATTTCTTTTCCATTAATAGTTGCGGTGATATATTCCTGACGATAGAAGTAAAATCGTTAAAGGGTTAAAGTTGTTAAAGTTTAACAGAGCATAAAAGCAATGAAGATTATTCCAGTATAGGAAGACTTTGAAAGATAAAATATTAGTCGCAATAAATAAGATAGGGCTAAAGATTTATCTGTGATCTAGAAATAATAAAGATTAAGGAATCATCAAAGGGCTTAAAAGACTTTAATTGAAAAAGATATTAATCGAGGATTCATTGATGAATAAATAAAGATTAAAGCACTAAAGGTTTAGAGTAAAAGTTTTAACAAGGATATAGACTGTATTTTTCTGTCCGAAGATTCTGACCTTAGAAGATAGGATTAGTGAATATATACTATGAAAGGTTAAAGGTTAATAGTAGCAGTTCAAGTTAAAGATATCAAAGTATTTCGGATGAAAAGTTCAAAGTTAAGTTCAAGAGTGAAGTCCAATATAAAGTAGTTCGAAAGAAAGAATTAATGTAAAGTTAAAGAACTATGAAAATAGTAAAGAGCTAAAGAACTCTTAGTTTGTATAAATATTAATGAATGGACAGTTGAGTTAATATTTAAATGCAAAGTAATTTATAATCATACAAGTGTTAATCAAAAGACATTAGTCCCAGCGAAGTATTTGATCTGTAAACGGATTAGCTTCGTCAAAGAAATGAAATGTTATTTTGTTTTTATCCTTGTGTCCAAGTCTATTTGGTTCAGTGTTAAGTACACGCCATTCCGGTTGTTCGATCGAGCTCCAGATGGCTTTGAGTAGTATCAGTTTAATTACGGCTACCTTGTATCTACTCATCATGCGAACATGAAATTTATGTTTTAATTCACTGGACTCTCAGTTTATAGTCGGTAAAGAGCTCGAAAATTTTTTATTTTATTTAATGTTAATTGTGATGCAAAAAGGACCTCAGCCAACACATATCCGCACATTATACACTGTTTGGTCACTTTATTAGAAATAGACACCTATCTAGTAGTGTTTTCGTTCTCCTTTAGCCCTCAAAACAGTCTGAATTCGTCGAGACATGGATTCCACAAGATCCTGAACGTTGTTGAGATATTGTGTATCATGTAAACATGAGTGTTTGTGTCACGCAGTTCCTGAAGATTTGATGGGGGTGTAGGCCTGGAGCGAACAGCCCGTTCCAGCTCATCCCATAAATTTTCAATCAGGCTGGAACTGAGCGGGCCAGTGTAGCAAGGAAAAGTCATATCATATTCCTCAAGCCATCCCACTGTGATGCGGGCTTTTTGTACCGGCGCATTATCTTGCTGGAAGTAGCCATCTGCATGAGGATAAACTGTTAACATGTACGGTTGCACTCAGTGGCGGACTTACCTATGGCGCCGCCCCTAGGCACGATTCGGCCGGCCGCCCCTTTGTGTTTCGCGAATAAAGAAAACATCTCAACGTCATAGGCTATTATTAATTATTCGTCATTGACACGCTTTTATTCATGCCTTTTACCAAGAAAGGCATAGTGAAATAAATTATTTTGAATTTTTATTAATACGTTTTGAGATGAAAAATTTTTTTTGCCATTTAGGCGAGAGTGAAAATGAATAGATATATTTATTGCTGGATATATTTAATGTAATAAAAAAGTAATAATATCATGTCTTATATGATAATGTACTATATTATGTACAATATTTTATCGTAATATACTATCTGTTTGGGACTTTATTTCTATTATTGACTTGAAAAATGGAAGATGCAAACTTCCTGAAAATTTGTCTCTTATATTTAGTTTTTTAATAAATTTTTAAATACTAATGTCATGTGTGGAAGAAAGTATTTTTATTTAATATTTTCAAATGGAAAGAAAGAAGATTATTGAGGAGTTTGGTGTATCAATATCTGTTCAGATATGTTTTTATTTCTATTATAAAGTTATTATAAATATGCTAAAAAAAACTATTAAAAAGGACACGAGTATCCAAATCTAAGGTGTAATTATAGAAAAAGAGACCATGTTACTTCAATTAGTTAAAGCTTTTATCTAGAAAGAATCTGTTATTGCCTCTTGTGAGTTCAAAATTTTGTATATCTATTTCAGTCATCTACAACATTAATTTGCCATATAAATTTCTTTACAATTCTAATTTGTCTTGTTTAATACATCCATCTTTGTGGATTGGCCCTGGTAGGCAAAGGCCTTACTACTCTGTTGGCGATGGGGCGGGCTGGAACTGGCATATTTCTTTGACATCTCGAACCTTGACTTGGCTGTTTCAAGGCGGGTTCCTCTTCTTCTGCTGCACACTTACCCTTGTGGCATCCATACACCATCTTATATTCTCCTAGCGGAGTCTTCTTGATCTCTCCCTTGCACATGGCCTTTGTCAAGGATCCTCGGATGGCACAGTTCAATTCTGCGTCCACCAGGAAAACATCACAGTTCTCTCTGATGTAGCAGAAGATGCATTTAATCTTATCCCCGTTGCCACAATTTATGTTTCGAATTGCTTCCATAACCAGAGGGTACATGGTGTCCTTCACTACTTTGGGACATTCTTCTTCTTTGGATTTTTCTGCTCCATAAGCATACATATGCGCTTTACCTTCGTCGGGTCTCATTCTGAATTGGGCTGAATTTGAAAATATCAATATACACCTGTTGTAGAGAAATTTTTAGATGAGAACAACAGAACATGTACTTTTACTATTTTTCTAAGTTGATAAAATTACAATCTAGTTTCAAAAGTAGCTTTAAATTGTACTTTACCTTTTATGAATATCTGAGCAGAACTCAGAATAGATAATAGAAAAACTGTTAAATGATTAATGATATATTCGTAAATACTTTTGCAATTAAAAAAAATGTAACTTAATAAACTAAGCTGGAATATTCATCTAATGGAATAAAGAAGATATATAGGGTGATTCAAAATTTCCTGTACAAACTTATATATACTCATATATTAAATATTTTGATTATTTTTTTTAGAAAAAAAAGATGATAGTGTTAGAGGGCGTTGTTTGGTAGCACATTAAGTTGGGCAGTGTGAATCATCGTCATTTTAGACGTTGTACGAGTAGGATGTATCACTTCAATAATGCTCAGAGGTTAGATGTGCGCCTAGCCGATGGGGCAGCGAACGAAAACGGACGAGTCACTGTAAGGTTGTATCGATTGTATCTATCGGTTCCCGACAGACAGGTGCCCAATCATCAAAAACGTAAAAAATATCATATTGGCGCCAACCAGCAATTAACTTTAGTTAAGCGGGGAAGCCCACAACGGACTGGGAAGTCATTTATTCTCCGATCTCGTTAATAATCTGCTAAATAAAGGAATTTAAATGGTAAACATGCAAGGGATCCAGAGAGAAGCGACGATACCCGGCTATTATTATTATTAACTATTATATATTATTATGCATTATAAAGACGTTATTCTGTCTGTCATTCTGTCATAAGACAAAGTTTTTCCAATTTTGTGATCAAACTAAAGAGATCAAACTATAAGTGATAGATTGGTCATGAAAATGGATAAAATGTAGATCTTTTTAAGACAAACAAATGCTACAAAAGTCTTTCGTAAAAATTTTTTGGTTTCCAAGATGTCGCCTTTTTAACGGTCAAATTTTGACTTTTTCTCAAATTAAACCAAAAGTATAAAAGTTGGAAGAGAACATTATATTGAGAAAATTTTGGTATTTGAAAGTTCTATCGAACGATATTTCAGTTATTCAGAAATGTTTCTGCGTTTGCCAGATACATGCAAAAATGTGATTTTTCGCTTTAAAGTTTTGGTGTATGGCGCATCGGAGTTATCCGGAGAAGCCACAACGAGCTGGGAAGTCGTATATTCTCTGACGATCTCAATATTAATTTGCTAAGTAAATAAAGTTTGTTTTTTTAATGCTATATATGCAAGGGTTCTGGAGCGAAGCGACGGTGCCCGGCTATAATTATTGTATATTATACAAAACATATGTTATAAAAGCATAATTCTGTCTATCATTCTCTAAACAAAATGGTAAATTACAAATTACTGAAACATTGGAGCAAGGAAATCTTTTGAAAAATGATTCAAGAAATCTCACAAAACATGTAATTTATACTGAGGTTTAGTAATAAAGCCTAATATGTTTCGTTAACAAAAATGTGTTTGTGTTATAAAAAATAAAATATTAACATTTTAGCCATATATAAACCACCAAACACAAAGAAAGGTAAATATACAGAAGAATTAGAGAATCTATTTATAAAAAATGAATATATATTAAATTACAGTCCAACTTTACTAATTGGCGACGTAAATGTAGATTTTTTCAAAATGAATAAAAACAATGCAGTACAGAAATACCTAAAACTTATGTCCAATAATGGTTTCAAAAATTGTCTTTACGGAACAACAAGAAACAACTGTACAATTCATGAAATACGTAAACAAATATGGATCATATTTTCATAAATAAGCATGATTACAAAACACAAGGAATATCATGTAATGAATGAATCTCGAAAAATAAGAGTTGAAAAAGAGAAAATAGCAGATCCAAATATTAATCTATAAAGAACTAATCAATGAGGTTCACAAAACAAAATTCATGAAATCTACATATATAAAAGGAATTGTTCTGACTGACTCATCAACGCCCACCACAGACCTTTGGACCTAGAAAGCTGAAATTTTTCAAGGAGGTTCTCTTTAGTCCCCTGTTCCTTAGTGTTATATTACCCACCCACCCAGCCCTCTGAAGAATGGGTACCGTTTCTTTTTTGCTTTCAAATAACTAAGCAACAGGTATACAGGGAGAAATATTATTATTGAGGAATTTTGAAAAGCCATACTCAGATTCTGAAAAATCTTACATCGCATCTTTGCGAAGATCAAAACCATAATAGTGGCGTCTTGAAAATTATATTGCGGAAATGAGAAAGCACTCGATTAAAGAAATTGAATTTTTTTTGCACTAAGCTTCAACTAATAATCTCCTCATAGAACGGTTGAGCTTTCCTTGTGAAATTATTGGGTTTTTTTCGCCATTATTCGTTTCCATAATATGGTTGCAAATGGTAACGAATAATGGCGAAAAAAAAACAATAATTTCACAAGGAAAGCTAGCTAACAATGTTCTGTTTATGAATAGGTTCACACTGTTTTTATCTTCTTTATTTATTGAGTGAAGTGGAATAGGAGAAATTTATGAAGCAAATACCAATGAAAGATAAGTTTTTCTACTTTCACTAAATCAAACCGTAATTTATTTTTCATGAATTGAGAAAAGGTCAAATTTAAACAATGAAGTTTTAGTTTTAATTTCAATCAATATTTGAATTGAACACTTTAGTGTAATATTTTCTTTCAATCATGATCAATAGCGATGAACTGATGATGATCTGAAGTTAATAGTACTGTATGGGATGAAAAGTGATTTATTTCTATCTAATAATTATTTTTAGAACGATACATTGTATAAAAATCCATAGTTATAAATATTTCATACAAAATATTCCCTCCTTTGACTGAAATTGGTAATTTGATTACTTGTTATTTTTCATTTGCAGGTGAATATTTTTTATAGGGTAACTCATTTCAGACAGATCAACTTCTGTATTTAATCCATATTATCCCTAAAACAGCTCACTTCTTAAGCCTAAACATCCACCTCATCTTATATTCGTAATAATATTATCGTTTTTGTTGAACGTAGAATTTGAATTTCATTCTAAAACAACTTATTTGGACCTTATGGACTAAATACAATCATGCCACGCAGTAAATATATCTACTAAATACTTATGTTGTGCTCCTTATATTCTGACTTAGATGAAGAAATATAAAAGTTCATTTCTAGCATTATTCTAGCCTAGTTGTAGAATTAACAATATCTAATTTTATAAAATTTTTACAACTTTAACAAAGAATAGGGCATTTTTCTTATAAACCTCTTTAAGAAATCCTCATGATTATCTCAATTTGATCTTATATAGTTGTTTTAATTCTACACTTTATTTCCAAGTATCACTTACGAAAACATTAAAATACAAGTAAAAATATATTTAACAATATTATTTGTTAAATCCTACAAATAATAAAAGTTAATCAATTTCTCGGAATTCAAGTTATTGATAAATAATCTACGAAAGTATATTGAAAATTTGCTGATAAGTTTTCTTTATTTTTATACTAATACAACAATATTATGAATTCCATTTGAAATTCAAGCAGTTCCTAAATAAAATGAAATTTCAAAGAATTTTGTAATTTCGAAATTTTGTTTTATAGATGAATAAAATTGAATCAAATTTTAATCTTCATACACATAATCTCCAAAACATAGCACGCAATATTTTGTCCCTCGCCCCAATGGACTTTATCCAGCAAAATACAACAAAAAATGAAAAGGAAAAGACAAACCGTCTTCTTCCCATACAATCTAAACGAAAATAAAATTTAATTGAATTGAATTTATTTTAATTTCAATCAAATCTTGCATGTAATTCAACCTAACTCTAACTCGGCTATCTGATTACTCTACGAAAATTTAAAATCTTACCAATTTGGAATCAACATCCGAAAATATTAGACATCATAAGCTCTTCAAAATTTTCAACAAAAACTGCCATTTAATTATTAGCCATGTTGCTACTGTTTTTGGTAATTTCTTTTGAAATGTTGTAATGACATTTAAGCCAAGGTGTTGCTAAGCGACTATGTTGTGGTAGAAACAATGTTCCTTCGAATGCATTTCTTTAAATACTAGAGTATTACAAAAGTGCACTTCACATATAGTCTTATATTTATTGTTATTTCATTGCATCAGGTACTGATGTTTAATCTTACTGCTTGCGACATCGTTGGCATTCGTTGTAACTGACCAGTAAACATGTTAGGAGAATTATCTTTGTTAACTTAATAATGGCAAACAAAAATAAACTGAATTCCAACTTAGGTTTTGTAGTGATTCTTGCAGAAAGTAATAATTTGTGATGCAACAATCTTTGTGAAGGCAGATATCCTTAGAAATACCTTTGCCGTTGAAGAATGATTCTTGTTATCTATGCAAGCTCCCAACGTAGGTATGGAAGGGAGTTCCTAGAAATCTAAAACAGATAGAACTGAACTCTTGTTTTTTTTTTAGGTTTTTTTTTTTTATAAATGAAGAGAGGATCAAAATTCTTATTATTCTGATTCTATTATTTTTATTAATGATAATGCCAATGACATTATATCTTTGCAACTGTGATATTCAGCCACAATAGCAACTCATCCACATACCGCGTGATCCAAAAGTAACTAAAAAATTCAAAATACAATAATTTGTGGAATACTGATTGTAGAAAAATGCGGTTTTCATAGAAATGCTAAGAATGATGCGGGATTTTGTGTCAAAACAACGAAACTTCTTTCCATGATTAGTTACATTTCCATCACCAGAAGGCGACATAGTTATATATTTGAAAATCTATGTTTACAATAACTTTACATTTCTTTCATCTCATCTGCATATATCACATCTGTCTACTAATATAAAAAGAAAAGTCCTGACTCACTGCCTCATCAAAGCCCAGCTCAAACACTTGGACCTAGAAAGCTGAAATGTTGCACAAAGGTTCCCTTTATGATGTAGACAAGAAAAAAGTCCGGGTTTTTTTCGTAATTGTCATTGGATAGGGAATAAAGAGGATTTATATTTTCGCTTTAAAGTTACCTTTTCGTTAAATAGGTGTGTGGCGCCAACCCGCAATACATCTTAGTTATCCGGAGAAGGCAACAACGGGCTGGGAACGCGTATATTTTCCGATCTGGATATTAATTTGCTAAATATATAAAGTTGTTTTTTTTTATGCTAAATATGCAAGGTTCCGGAGCGAAGCGACGGTACCCGGCTGATATATATATAATAAAACTACCGGTACGTTTTATTGTACAAAAAACATATTATGTAAAGGAAAGCAGAAACCTCTATGTTTGCATCCACAAATTCCAAGAAGGCTTA
>JAFIDM010006752.1:0-26147 GCA_023159025.1 Thereuonema tuberculata
AAGATCTTTATTTCAATCAATACGTTCAGGACATCTCAACAATATGGCTGTATTCACTAAAACCATAGTCACCATCAGACTCACTAGATTCAAGGTATTTTTTTTTCTGGTACAGAAGTTTATAATATCTTGATTTTTTGAGAAATTTAAATGTCTTGAAAATGTCTAAATTGTTGTTATTATAATTATTTAGTTCTTTTTGTAATCCAAATGAATATATGAGAAAGAAGAATAATGACTTGTCCTCGATTATTACATGAAGAAGATGCTAAAAAAAAATAACATTTCATTGCATAATTAATCACAATTCAGAAATTGATTGAGCATTGATTGATAAAAATTTAAACAAAATACGATGAAAATAAATCAATTGTTACAACTGTTATTAAAGCTTTGAAATCGAACTATTTTGTTGGCGGAATTATTCAGAATATAGAACTCCTATACCTTATTTGTAAACGAAATATATATAAAGATTTAAGAAATTCAATCCGTCATTGAGATTATTTTCTAAATGATGGAAATCAGTTTGTAGAGATTAAATGTCATTGATTACATCTTTTAATTTATATTTAACATATTTGAGCATTTTTCAGTACATTATCAGAAATTGGTAATCAGTACAAAGATTATGAATAGTAATAAAAATGTAAACGAAAAAAATTAATAATGAGATTATTAATCTGATGAACTTCAAGTACATTTATCATCAGAAATACAGATTTCATTTAGATTTCAAATTAAAACTCCTTAAAGAGATAATAAAAGTAACAGACTTATCACAGACATACAGTTGAGGAGATAACTTTAAAGAATTCAGAAATATATTTTTCATGCTTGAATAAATAACACATTGATTCCAAAGGATTCGTCTAAGTTATTCTATAGATTATAGATATTATTTAATTAATAGCTGAGAATAAACTGTTAAAACGAAACTAAGCTTTGATATTATTTTTAGAGGAATAGACATCTGTCTTCCATCTTTTGAAAGATAGGTTCAAAAAATAATTGTCAGTTAAAGACATCGGGAAATGTCAGTGATGGGCTTCATGTATTAAAAAAATAGAATTTTTTTTTAATTTAGATTAATAATTCCCTAGTATCTTCTGATTAACCATGTATAATTTTAAATCAGCCTTGTCCTCTATGTGTTCGTTTGTCTGTGATCGAAAATTAGGAAACTGAAGCTTTATTGATAGTTCAAGGCAGTGGTTGGACAGGGGTGCTTTTTCTCGTATTCCCTGTACACCTGAAGACTAGATTAGGTCTCTTCGGTCAAATCTAGTCTTCATATGATTGCAACTCTCCTTTCTAAATACAAGTAATCCTTTGGCAGACCCAGGGAAGCTGTTAATTAGAGAATTAGAGAGAATAATCTAAGTAAAATAAGATGATGATTAGAATAAGGAATTTGAGATAATTCAAAATATTACAATATTACAAGTTCAGTTTTCTACTGTAGAGCAAGAATATATTTAAAAACTTCTTTTTTTTTTTTTAAACAATACACGATTTAAATTTTTTTTTAAATTTATCTTGAAAATACTTGACGTTTTACTAAATCATTACAAAATACTGAATTATTACAAAATTTTTAAGCGTAACAAATAAGTGTGACAAATTAATAGACGAAGTCAATTAATGTTTTTTGTAATAAAAAAATCAATTTCAATCTATCAAACACCTACACAGAAGTTAGAAGAGACACTACTATAGAATGTCGCAGATTATTAAAAGCCGTTGTAATTTAAAGGTCAAGTACAATTTCAAATCAGGCATGCATTAAGTTCATTTAGTAAATCTAGACCCCATTTTGCACTATTTGAAAAACTCTGATAAGTGGTCACAATGGATATCATATTCGTTCTCAAAATAATTGATTCAGTAATTATATCTGAGATTTTGTCTAATTGCCATCATTTGACTGCCCCTCCTAAACCAAAAGTAGCCTGAACCAAAAAAAAAAATCTGATAATCTCTTTTAACTTAAAATGAAAGTTAAAACAAACAATAATTTCTTCATATATAAATAAATAATCTTCATATTGAACTGATTTCTTCATATCAACTTCAATATCCCATAATATTCGTTATTTTTAAATTAATATAAATATTATGGGATATTAAAGTTGATATGATGAAATGAGTTCAATATGAAAATGAAGTTTGTTAATCGTTCTCTGAAAGAACACGGAAAACTTTTTTTGTATCTGATATTTTACGAAAAAATTTCCAATTTTCATTTTTTAAAATCTCGCTTTCGCTTAATTTAACGAGTTAAAATTTAAATTTTTATTGTAATTTCGAAACAAACAAATACTTTTTGATAGTTTAAACGTTTTTCAAGAAATGATGATGAAAATTGTGTTTACTGAAATTTAGTATAACGAAAACATGTAATGTAAAGGTCATTGTGTCTCAATATGTAGGTTAAAATTGGAAATATTAAATTGAGAAACAATCTGACACTAAAAAAAAACAATAGATAAATAAATAAATAAGTTGAGAAAGGAACTTTTCAAAGATAATATTGAGACTTAAATTATAAATTTCACTGTTATTGCCTCAAATATTACAAAATAAAATTAGTTTTTAACTACATTGACTTCTTTTACAATAAAGACCAATGAAAAGTAAACAATTGCAATGCTAATAAAGAAATTGGGAAAAATATTTGATAAAATTCATTTTTTTTTGGTGCTTGTTTTTTTTAATTATTTTGCAATATTTAACAATTTGTTACGCAGTAAAACTGACGTTATTGAACTTTTAAACTTTTATTTTATTATTATTTCTCCGATATTTGAGTTAAAAAATCTATCAATCTGTCAATCTAAAAAAAAAAAATATTGTCTGTGAATGGGTATGTTAATCAGTTTCATTTAATTGCATTTAGTTGATTGCACGAGGAATCCCTGTAATTTCATTGGAAGAGAATTAAGCTGTCATTTAGATTCTTTAAAGGATTACCATAGACTAGAAAAGCTTAGAACTTCCTAATAGTGATAATGTTTTCTGAATTAGATACGATATTTTGTCAATGACAGAAAGACAAAACAATGACAAATTGTGCAGTTGCAAATTGCACAGCTTATTAGTACGGCTCGGATTATATGCAAAATGCATGTTTGCTATTAAGAGGTATACCACGAGAATTGAAAGTTTTCTATGCATATTATATTTGTTATTAAGAGGCATATCAAGAAACTTGAATTGCATAATTTTTTTTTTTCCCAATTTCTTTACTAGCATTTCAATTTTTTACTTTTCATTGGTCTTTATTGTAAAAGAAGTCAATGTAGTTAAAAACTAATTTTATTTTGTAATATTTGAGGCAATTTCCAATATTATTTTTTTTTTTTTTCAAAAAACTGGAACACTCCAGTCCTATTCATTATTTGAATAAAAGAAAATTTCCAAGTTGCAACCATTTGACGTCATGCTCAGTTAGGAAATATCGCGTTGCCTATTGTTCGGCGATTTGGACCCCCCCCCCACCTCTTTCAGTACAGTCTTTTGTTATTTTCTGCAAATATTGCGATTTTGTTTTCACAGTGAAATAATGAACTAAAAAATTTCATTTTATTTCAGAAAATACGGAGTTGTTATCTCATTATTATCATTGCTATAAACATATGATGATATTTCAGAAACACAATGACCTTCACATTACATGTTTTCGTTATATTAAATTTCAGTAAACACAATTTTCAGCAGCATTTCTTGGAAAACGTTTAAACTATCAAAAAGTATTTGTTCGTTTTGAAATTACAATAAAAATTTAAATTTTAACTCGTTGAATTAAGCGAAAGCGAGATTTTAAAAAGATAAAATTGAAAATTTACGTAAAATATCAGATACAAAAAAAGTTTTCTGTGCTCTTTCAGAGAACGATTAAACTTCATTTTCATATTGAACTCATTTCATCATATCAACTTTAATATCCCGTAATATTTATATTTGATTTAAAAAATACAAATATTTTGGGATATTAAAGTTGATATGAAGAAATAATTTAATATGAAGATTATTTATTTACTAGTTGACCCGTGCGAATAATTCGCACCAAAAAAAAACACCTTTGAGAAATATTAAACAAATCCAACAGCTGTCGTACGTTAGTTAAACATATTGTCAATAGCTGGCGCCTTTTCCATTTTTATAAAAAGGTTGACCCTTGCGAATAATTCGTATGGTATATTGAAATAATTCGCTATATTAGTATACTGGAATATTTACATGGTATATTGTAATAATTCGCATAATTCAGACACCGAATGGTAATGTAGAAATACATTATTGAACAGATTGCCTTCTACATTTTTATAAAAAGATTTTTAAATAAAGTTTTTTAGCGAAACCATCAATTTTAAAGAATTTGTTTATTTTTTTGTCATTAACGGTGAACGTAATCTTCAAAATGATATCTCAATCATTTGATTTTGATGAAGTATTAAGGGAACTAAACAAACAAACAAAAAAAAACCTTTAAAAAATAATATATGAGAAATTGACAAATTTTTGTTTTTTTATTCTAATAAATCGTAATTTTTATTAAAATATAATTTTTTTTTACGTGTTCTTATTAAATAAACGATGGAAAATCCTTTTAAAATGCATTTTTATTCAAAAAAGGATATATTTGAATTACGACGCTGCAGCGTTTCGGTTTCGAAAAATAAGTCGCTTCTGTTAAAGCGTTTCTCCATTTTTATAAAAAGGTTTTTAAAATTAAGTTTTTTAACGAAAACATTAACTTTAAACAATTTGTTTATTTTTTGTCAGTAGCGGGGAACGTAATCTTCAAAATGATGTCCCAATCATTGATTTTGATGAAGTATTAAAGGAAATATGGCGTTCCGACAAAAATACACCTTTGAGAAATAATATATAATGATGATGATGATGATATATGAAGAAATTATTGTTTGTTTTAACTTTCATTTTAAGTTAAAAGAAATTATCAGAATTTTTTTTTTTTGGTTCAGGCTACTTTTGGTTTAGGAGGGGCAGTCAAATGATGGCAATTAGACAAAATCTCGTGTATAATTACTGAATGAATTATTTTGAGAACGAATATCATATCCATTGTGACCACTTAGTAAGAGTTTTTCAAATAGTGCAAAATGGGGTCTAGAATTACTAAATGAACTTAATGCAGGCCGCATTTGAAATTGTACTTGATCTTTAAATTACAACGGCTTTGAATAATCTATGACAATCTAAAGCAGTGTATAGTCTATAGTAGTAGTGTCGATGTAGGTGTGTGATAGATAGAAATTGATTTTTTATTACAAGAAAAATTAATTGACTTCTTCTATTAATTTGTCAAACTTATTTTTTACGCTTAAAAATTTTGTAATAATTCAGTATTTTGTAATGATTTAGTAAAACGTCAAGTATTTTCAAGATAAAATTTAAAAAAAAATTTAAATCGTGTATCGTTTAAAAAAATAAAGAAGTTTTTAAATATATTCTTGCTCTACAGTAGAAAACTGTATTTTTAATATTGTAATATTTTGAATTATTTAAACTTCCTTACTCTAATCATCATCTTATTTTACTTAATAAAGAATTAGAGAGAATAATCTAACAATTTCCCTTTACCTGCCACAGGATTATTTGTATTTAGAAAGGAGAGTTGCAATCATAGGAAGACTAGAATTGACCGAAGAGTCCTACTCTAGCCTTCAGGTGGACAGGGAATCCGAGAAAAAGCACCAATGTCCAACCAGTGTCTTGAACTATCGATAAAGCCTTAGTTTCCTAATTTTCGATCACAGACAATCGAACAGACCGAGGACAAGGCTGATTTAAAATTATACATTTTTTAATCTGAAGATATTTTGAAATTATTAATCTAAATTAAGAAGAATTCTATTTTTTTAATACGTGAAGCCCATCACTAGCTTTTCCACCACTAACATTATCTTTAGCTGAGAACTGTTTTTTGAACCAATCTTCCAAAAGATGGAAGACGGGTATCTGTTCCTCTAAAAATAATACCAAAGGTTAGTTTCGTTTTAACAGTTTATTCTCAGCCATTAATTAAATAAGATCTATAATCTCTAGAATAACTTAGACGAATCCTTTGGAATCAATATGTTATTTATTCAAGCATGAAACATATACTTCTGAATTCTTTAAAGTTATCTCCTCAACTATATGTCTGTGATAAGTCTGTTACTTTTATTATTTCTTTAAGGAGTTTTAATTTGAAATCTAAATGAAATCTGTATTTCTGATGATAAATGTACTTAAAGTACTAATATTTTTCGTTTAAATTTTAATTACTTATAATTATCTTTGTACTTATTACCATGTTCTTTTAATGGACTCAAAAATGCTCAAATATCTTAAATATATATTCAAAGATCTAATCACTGACATTTTATCTCTACAAACTCATTTCCATCATTCAGAAAATAACCTCAATGACGGATTCAATTTCTTAAATCTATATATATATATATATATATATATATATTTCGTTTCACAAACAATAACAGGAGTTCAATATTCTGAATAAGTCCGGCAACAAAATTATCGCTTTCAAAGCTTTAATTCAGTTGTAATCAATGGATTTACTTCCATCGTATTTTGTTTGAATTTTTATCAATTACTGCTCAATCGTGATTAATTATGCAATGAAATGTTAATTTTTTTTTTAGCATCTTCTTAATTATATTCAAATAACCAAATACTACTAAAATTTCAAAATAACATATACTTTACTTCAAGTCTCTTAGCGAGAGAGTTCTTCTTCTCATAATCGAGGACAAGACATTATTCTTGTCATTCTGATAATCTCTTTTAACTTAAAATGAAAGTTAAAACAAAATAATTTCTTCATATATAAATAAATAATCTTCATATTAAACGGATTTCTTCATATCAACTTTAATATCCCAAAATATTTGTAATTTTTAAATCAAATATAAATATTATGGGATATTAAAGTTGATATGATGAAATGAGTTCAATATGAAAATGAAGTTTGTTAATCGTTCTCTGAAAGAACACAGAAAAATTTTTTTGTATCTGATATTTTACGTAAATTTTCAATTTTATCTTTTTAAAATCTCGCTTTCGCTTAATTTAACGAGTTAAAATTTAAATTTTTATTGTAATTTCAAAACAAACAAATACTTTTTGATAGTTTAAACGTTTTTCAAGAAATGCTGCTGAAAATTGTGTTTACTGAAATTTAATATAACGGAAACATGTAATGTGAAGGTCATTGTGTTTCTGAAATATCATCATATGTTTATTGCAATGATAATGAAACGATAGCATAGAGCTCCACATTGTAATTTTTAGTTTATTATTCCACTGTGAAAACAAAATCGCAATATTTGTAGAAAATAACAAAGTCTGTATTGAAAGAGGGAGGGAGGGGGGGGGGGCTATCGCTGCAGAATAGACAACGCGATATTTGCTATCTGAGCATGACGTCATATGGTTGCAACTTGGAAATTTTCTTCTATTCAAATAATGAATAGGACTGGAGTGTTTCATTTTTTTGAAATAAAAAAAAAAGTTTTTGAGAATTACGAAATAATATTGGAAATATTAAATTGAGAAGCAATCTGACACTAAAAAAAAAACAATAGATAAATAAATAAATAAGTCGAGAAAGGAACTTTCCAAAGATAATACTGAGACTTAAATTATAAATTTCACTGTTATTGCCTCAAATATTACTAAATAAAATTAGTTTTTAACTACATTGACTTCTTTTACAATAAAGACCAATGAAAAGTAAACAATTGCAATGCTAATAAAGAAATTGGGAAAAAAACTTGATAAAATTCATTTTTTTTGGTGCTTGTTTTTTTTTATTATTTTGCAATATTTAACAATTTGTTACGCAGTAAAACTGACGTTATTGAACTTTTAAAGCTTTATTTTATTATTATTTCTCAGATTATTGAATTAAAAAATGTGCCAATCTTAAAAAACAAAAAAAAATTATCTGTGAACCTGGGTTCTTGGGTATGTTAATCAGTTTCATTTAATTGTATTTAGTTGATTGCACGAGGAATCCCTGTAATTTCATTGGAAGAGAATTAAGCTGTCATTTAGATTCTTTAAAGGATTACCATAGACTAGAAAAGCTTAGAACTTCCTAATAGTGATAATGTTTTCTGAGTTAGATATTTTGTCAATGAAAGAAAGACAAAATAATGGCAAATTGTGTAGTTGCAAATTGCACAGCTTATTACAGAATAACAAAATGATCAAAAACTGTTTATCATAGATTTCCACCAGATCCAACTTTGAGAAAAGCATGAATATCGAAGTATAAGCGTGAGGATAATTTCAATCCAGACAATGCTAGAGTATGTTCACAGCATTTTCGTGAAGAAGATTATCAGCCTGATCTCCAAGCTGAGTTACTTTGAGTGAAGCCTAAAAGATGTCTGAAGCCAAAAGCAATTCCTTCATAAAATTTATCTGGTCAGAGTTCAAAAAGGAATATGGATTTTGTAATTAATCCAATCATACACCTCCTAGTGACAGAAACATAGCAAGAAGATATCATGACTGTGAGGTACCAAAGAGAGCAATAGAAAAAATTGAAACCTTGTCTGCAAAAATAAACAAAAAAGTTGATACAGATAAAGATTTTCAAACCATCAGTAATGAAAAGCTATTAAGGGAAGTAGAAGACTTGAACAGAAAAAAATCAAAACATGAACAATATCAATGAGAAATTAGGTGCACGAAACAAGAGTTTACAGGTTCGACTCACATGTACACAGAAATCCTTAAAAGAAAGTTTACAACAAGTTGATCGTCATATGGCTACTAAAGTTTCTGAAATCCTAGGGAACCAGATTAACTGTCTCATTACTGGAAAGAAATCAGTGAAATGGAGCAAGGAGGATATTGCAAAAGCATTAACTCCTCGGAGCACTTTCCAAAAAAGTTTATAACTTTCTTAGGCAAAATGTAGGATTTCCACTGCCAGGAATTAGTACCCTGAAAAGATGGACAAATTGTTAATTCAAATGTCGCCCTGGGATTTTAAGTTAATATTGGAGATAGTATTGGAGATAATGAGATTCCAATCAAAAAGGTTTTCACCAATGCAGCGTGTATGTTTACTTGGATTCGATGAAATGAACGTCGACAGAAGAGTTACTACGACCAAGAAGAAGATAAAATTGTTGGTCCACATAGCAGTGTACAAGTAGAAAAGGTTCGTGGCCTATTCTCAAGTTCGAAATAGCCTATATATTTTGATTTTGATACGTCTACGTCTGCTTCCCTACTAAAACAAATCATTGTTTTCTTAATATCTAAAGATACTTCATATAACGTTGTTGGTGTAGTCTCTGATCTGCATGGTACCAATCGTACAGTATGGCAGGAACTGAATGTGTCTCACAGAAATACTGGTTGTTTGGTCCTGAAGAAGGAGTGGGATATGATACCATATAGGTATTTTTTTGAGCGATTTCCCCATTCCGGGATGAGATATTATCTCGATATTTTGGCCTGTTGTGTGTATATATATATACACACACATCTGGTCCAGTTGCTCGGAACAAACATGAGAAACTAATCAGAGAAACTAATAACGGAAGTTGTTAGTTCTGCACTCATCTTGATGTAATCGATATACATCTCCCGAAGAAGGCCCGAGGCACTGGGTCGAAATATCGAGATAATATCTCATCACGAAGTGGGGAAATCCCTCAAAAAAAAAAGGGACCTATTTAGTAAATACTTGTTTTGCAAATCCTGCAGATTCCAGAAAGCGAGTACTGGTATTTGACGACGTTCCTTATCTTATAAAGCTGCTTCGCAATCATTTTCTAGACGATGGACTTCTTTTCCCTGATAACTGCAAGTTTGATAAATGTGTTATAGAAAGGTTTCTATTCTTGGACTACGTGGAAATGAAAATTTTCCCCAAATTAACGATGCAACGTCTAAACGTGAAAGGTAAAGAAATGCAGCATATGTAATTAGCTACACAACTGGTTAGTAACCACACAGCACAGGCAATTCATAATCTTATGCCTGAATCAAGAAAGACTTCTGACTTTGTGAAGCGTGTAAATCATTCATTCGACGTAATGAAGTCTAGAGTATCTAATAATGAGAGACCCATAGCCTACGGATTTGGAGTTCACAAAGATCTACAGGAAAACATTCTTAGAGATTTGCAGCAGTTTGTGAACGTACGAGAGTCGGAAAACCAAAGCATCTGCTTCCCTTCCAGAAAGGATTTGTGACCTCCATCAGATCATTCTTGGGACTTTCAAATGATTTAAAATCATTAAATGTAAAATACATTTTAACAGCCAGATTAAATCAAAATTTCAAAGAAGACATTTTCTCTCAGATCAAAGGACTAGGACATTTCTATAACCCTCCTTTAACCATCAAAGTGAAAAGCCGTATCCGTCTTTTACTTTTCGGGGTGAACACTTCTCACATTCAGTTCACAAAGAAGTACTCTGTTGCCATAGATGACGACTCTAGACATCATCACTATTCAACAATATTTTACCAGATATCATTAAAACATTCTCTATGGTAGACGGCAAAAATGAAATGAGAGATGTAATTCTGGATGCAACTGCCTCAACAGCAGCAAATGTTGGCTCAGATTGTTCTTCTGAAAGTTTCCGATATTTGGCTGGATATCTCGCCTTCCGTGGAAGATCATATGATCGTTCCCTCGGAATTCCAACAGGAGAACAACTGACTTTGCCTAAGGAGACAATAGGAATGGATAGAAACCCTTTCACGAGGAGGATTATTAGTTCAATTCCAGATTGGCTTCAAAAGGTAAGTTAGTTTGAGCTGACATTTATTCAAATGCATGAAATTGATTCTCTTTCATGAGAAGGTAATATCCTAAAAAAAAAACTTTTGCTGTGAAATTAGCAGAAAATTTATTGATGTTGCACCCGAAATTGTGAAAATCTATCCACGCACAAGAGCATTTTTCAGAATGCGATGCTTAAACAATAAAGAAAAACTTCGAAAGGCTGCATCAGCACATCACAGAAAGATACAGAAGTACTTAGCATCATCGAATAAACTGATTAGTATGTCTAAACCCATTTTGCACCTGGACAACTCTGAGGAAGTGGCTACATTCGGTTCAGGATACCATATTCAATATCTGTATTTTAATATTTGGAGAATTTTTTACTAAACTTTATCTGGATTGATAATTGTGATAAAGTCTGTTTCTTAAAAATACATCCATGAAATAAACCTACATGTTATAAACATACACAATTACGAAATAATCAGTGATAAATAAATGGAAGAACTTTTTCTTTAAAAGCAGAACTTTATTATCAACTTCATTTAAATAAGACTTTTTTTAATTATCTTGCTTTATAGAAAGAAAGCCTGTTTCAACTCAAAGAAAGTAAAATAACAAAACTATTATCAAAAATTATCTTCGGAATTTTTTTGTCATTTCAGGTTTTTGTCAAATCTTTTTGAGTGAAAATATCGAGTAATACCTCGTAAACACCCAAAATAGTGACTGTTTTTGAATTTTAATTTAATTAATTAAAGAATATTTTGAAAATTAAAACAACAAAATATAAATCCTAGATGCTGCACAAATTCATGTTTAAATTTTCAGAATTTTAGGTGCATTAGAAAAAGAAAAATATTTAAAAGAAATAAAAGGTTTGCAGTTGCCATCATTTGCTTGAGTCACGAATTTAAACTCTTTATTAATTTATATCTAAACTTCATGAGTCAACAAATATTTCAACCAAAGTAAAGGGAAAGTACAACTGAACTTTAAGTAAACTCTTTTTATGTACGACAGTATATATTTCATTTTTATTTTTATTAAAAAAAAACATTGATTTTGTAAGAAAAAAAATCTTTCTCATAATAAATGAATCCGCTTGAGAGTTCACCTCGACCAAGATAAACTCATGAATTTTCCCAAAAGAAAAAAAACATCATCCGTCTCGAAAATCTCATTATGTGATAAATTTTTACAGATGGATTAACTTAAATGATAGAATCCGCTTTTTAAGACATCAACAGAAATCCACTCTTATTTTATAATGCTTGGATATGTAAGTGTTTGTTAACTTTCTTGCTGTGATTTCTCGATTTAAACTCACTTTGAAAAGATTACAAATGTAAAACATTGATCATCTCTCGTCCAGAAATTTGCATACCATGTTTTAAGAAGATCCATCCAGCGAATCGGAAGTATTAAGGTATATAAACTGACTGATTTGATGACCTTCACTTTCCAAAAACTGTCACTAACATTTCACCCTTAGTTTTCTGTACATAACAAGTTTTAAAAAGAAAATGTATTTGAATAATTTGTCAATTGCACGTTCATAATTAGGAATTCGTAAATAAGTAATTCCGAATTCAAACATGTTCTGTATGGTCGGACATTGTCATGAAGTTAAGATCATTTTTCAATAAAAAAGGACTTACTCTATGCCCAAAGAAATAGACAATAATTTTATTTACCATTGATTGACGAAAATTCAAACAAAACAAGATGCAATCAAAAAATCAGCTGTAAAAAAAGTTTTGAACTCGAACTATTTTGTTGACGGCCTTACTCAGAACTAGTGATGGGTAGTTCGTGAACTATCTAGTTCATTGAACTATTTAGTTCAAATGAACTAGTTCATTGAACGATCTAGTTCAAATGAACTAGTTCGTAAAATGAACTATCGTTCTTTTACCGCTCCCTATTGGCTATTGGAATGCGCATGCGCTAACGTCCCCTAGTTCGAATATAAATATTTGTTCAGTTCAACCGGGACCTTATTTTTAGGGCCCCTTCTTGGGCCTCCCAAGTCAATTGCAAAAAAGTGAAAAATTCGCTCTCCTATTTGGGGCAGGGACACCACACTTGGGTGGAAGGAAGCCAAAACAAAGGCTGAAGGGTCCCACCCCCGACCGACACCGGGACCTTATATTTAGGGCCCCTTCTCGGGCCCCCCAAGTCAATTGCAAATAAGGAAAAATTCGCTCTCCTATTTGGAGCAGGGACACCACACTTGGGTGGGAGGAAGCCAACACAAAGGCTGAAGTGTCCCACCCCCGATCGACACCGGGACTTTATTTTTAGGGCCCCTTCTCAGGCCTCCCAAGTCAATTGCAAAAAAAAGAAAAAATCGCTCTCCTATTTGGGGCAGGGACACCACACTTGGGTGGGAGGAAGCCAACAGAAAGGCTGAAGTGTCCCACCCCCGACCGACAGCAGGACCTCATATTTAGGGCCCCTTCTCTGGCCCCCCCCCCAAGTAAATTGCAAATAAGGAAAAATTCGCTCTCCTATGGGGGGCAAGGAAACCCTAAATATAAGGTCCTAAATATAAGAGGGGGCCCTAAATATAAGGGGCCCTAAATAAAAAATTAGGAGCCCTAAATTTAAGGGGTCCAAAATAAAAAATAATGACCCCTACTAAGGGGCCCTAAATATAAGAGCCCTAAAATAAATATAAAGGGCCCTAAATAAAAAAATAAAGGGCCCTACATAAGGGGCCTAAATATAAGGGCCCTAAAATAAATATAATGGGCCCTAAATAAAAATTCTAAAGGGCCTAAATATAAAGGGCCCTTAAAAAAATAAGGGGCCCTACATATAAGGAGCCCTAAATAAAAAAATAAGGGGTCCTAAATAAGGGGCATTAAGTATAAGGGCCCTAAATATAAGGGCTCTAAAATAAATGTAAATATAAGGGGCCCTAAATAAGGGGCCCTAAATAAATATGAATATAAGAGGCCCTAAATAAAAAATTTAAGGGGCCCTAAATATAAAGGGCCCTTAAAAAAATAAGAAGCCCTTAATAAAAAATAAGGGGTTCTAAATATAAGGGTCCTAATTAAAAAAATAATGGGCCCTAAATAAGGGGCCCTGTGTATAAGGGCTCCAAAATAAATATAAATATAAGGGGCCCTAAATAAGAGGCCCTAAATAAAGAATATAGGGCCCTAAATAAATATAAGTGGCCCTAAATATAATAGAATGGCCCCTAATTATGAGAAGGGGCCCTAAATATAAGGTCCCGGTGTCGGTCGGGGGTGGGACACTTCAGCCTTTGTGTTGGCTTCCTTCCACCCAAGTGTGGTGTGCCTGCCCCAAATAGGAGAGCGAATTTTTCACTTTTTTGCAATTGACTTGGGAGGCCCGTGAAGGGGCCCTAAAAATAAGGTCCCGGTTGAACTGAACAAATATTTATATTCGAACTAGGGGACGTTAGAGCATGCGCATTCCAATAGCCAATAGGGAGTGGTAAAAGAACAATAGTTCATTTTACGAACTACAGTAGTTCATTTGAACTAGATCGTTCAATGAACTAAATAGTTCAATGAACTAGATAGTTCACGAACTACCCATCACTACTTAGAACATATTGAGAATATTATCACGTTGTTTATGAAACGAAATATGAAAAGTTCAAAGTTATATATTAAATTTAGGAAACTGAATCTGCCATTGAAATTATTTTTCTACATGAAGAAAATGAGTTTCTAGAGATCAAATGTCGCTGATTATATTTTTGAATAAAAATAAAATTATTTAAATTATTTAAAATGTTTGAGGAGTTTTGAATGCATCAATAAAAAAATGGTAATTAGTACAAAAATTATTAATAGTAATTAAAATATGATGAATTCCAGGTCCCGTGAATAAATTTATCGGAAAGACAGATTTAATTTATATTTCAAATTAAAACTTCTTAAAGAGATAATAACAATAACAGAATTAACACTGAGATATATTCGAGGAGAAAACTTAAAAGTTATGAGATATATATTTTTCATGCTTGAATAAATAACAGATTATTTCTAAAGGACTCATCTTTGATGCTATTCTAGAAATTATAAACCTTATTTTATTCTTCGCTGAAAGTAAAATGTTAGAACAAATCTAAGCTCGGAAATTATTTTTAGAGAAATATGTTTTTAATCATCTTTTGGAAGATAGGTTCAAAAAAAAAATTTAAAGACATCGAGAAACGTTAGAATAGGCTTCACGTATTAAAAAACTGCATTCTTCTTGAGTTAGATTTATTGATGGGAAGACAAATTGCCAGATTGTTTATATGTAACAGGAACCAGAAGCCAGCACGACTTCCGACGTTGTGTAAAAAAAAAAAACAAAAGCGTTCAACAAACAAAATGTTAATAGAATTAAGGCTTAAATATATTTATACAAATGGAATACTCTGCTGACTTGTTATTCTTTAAACCAGTGTTTCTCAACCTTTTAGTACTTGCGACCCAATTTTCAATCACAACTCTCATCGCGCCCCCGAAAAAAAAAACCTCCAAACCCATCTGTTCAACCAAAAAAAAAAAAAAAAACCTCCAAACCTATCTCTTTAACAGATCTTCGATATGCTCGCGCCCCCCCCCCCTTTAGTTTTATCGCGCCCCCCTAGGGGGGTGCGCCCCACAGGTTGAGAAACGCTGCTTTAAACACATAAAAACCAATATTTATTAATATCTACTGATAAAAGATATATAATTTTAAACCATCCTTATCATCATCTGTTAGTTCGTACGTCTGTGATCGAAAACTACGAAACTGAAACTAGATTGACCATTCAAGACACAGGATGGACATGGATGCTTTTTCTTGTATTCTATGTTCGGCTGAAGGCTACAGTAGGTCTCTTCAGTCGATTCTAGTCTTCCTATGATTGCTACTCTCCTTTCTAAATACATATAACTCTGTGGCAGGCAAAGGAAAATTGTTTCATTATTCTCTGTGACTTTCCATTAACTAAGATGATGAATAGAATAATGAATTTGAGATAATTCAAAACATTACAAAATTAGAAGTTAAACCATTTTTCATTTTTTGGCATCTGATATTTTCCATAAATTTAATTTTTAATTTTTTGTATCTCGTTTTAGCTTCATTTAAGGAGTTAAAATTACTTCTGAATCGATACTTATTTTTATCTTCTGAATTAAAAATTTGAATTTTTTATGTAATGAAAAAATAAACAAATAGTTTTCGATCGTTTTAAATATTTTCATAAATTTCTGAGGAAAAATTTATATTTATTGTATTCAATCTAAAGTAAAAATGAAATTTGAAGGTCACTGTATTTCTGAACTGTCATCATATGTCCATTATTATGATAATGAAGCTATAGCTGTGCTTTATTGCCTATCTTTTGAAAATTTTTTAATTCATTCTCACCATATGGACAGAAAATATTTGCAGAAATTAATGAAACACCAAGAGTTCACTGTGAAGCCTTAATCTGTTTTTGTTTTGGGATTACGTCTTGCAAAATAATTACGTCTATTCCGTTTGTTTTATCACTGGAAACAACTTGGTGTACAAACTAATCAGGAATTTTATCAACAAATAACTTTTTTTTTAAATTGTGAGAATAAATATTTTTTTTAGAAACTAACTATTACACTAATAATAAATATTGTACATACAAATCATTATTTTGCAAATTTTCTATCATTTCGGGTTTTCGTCAAGTTTTTTTTTAGTTCAAAATATCGAGTACTTCCTCAAGAAAATCCTCCAAAAAAACTGTTATGGAATTTTTTTAATTTAATATTTGAAAATTAGAAATAAGTTGAATATTTTGAAAATTAGAAACAAGAAAATATAAATCCCATAGCCTACACATGTTCATATTTAAATTTTAAGAATTTTAGGTGCATTGGAAAAATAAATATATAAACGGAATAAAAGGTTTTCTTGAGACAGGACCTTAAGACATCAGTGGCTCTTTAGATAATTCATCTTCGATAACAATGAGCTTTTCTTGCAACCATCTTTTTTGGAAATATTCCCTTTTGACCAAACTGGAAATTTAATCGAACTCTTTAAATACCGGGTATCTAAAACCTTTCACAGCTGAAAACAGGGCAAGATCTATTGATATATCAGTAATTATATATATATATATATATATAACTAATTATATATATTCCATGTATATAATCCACTTGTATCCTGTATTATTTCACTCGTGAACAAGCAGTGAGCTGTTCGAAACATGTTGTCATATTTTAATGTGTTTAAATGTTTTTTTAAACTTTATCATGTATGTTGTCTTTTTATTTTTATTATCAATTTAATTAATTGTTGAATATTTTGATAATTAAAAACTAGAAAATAAAAATCCCAGATGCTTTACAAGTTCATTTTTAAATTTTCAGAATTTTTGGTACATTTGAAAAAGAAATACATAAAATAAATTAAATGTTTGCAGTCGCCTGCAATTGCTTGAGTCAGGACCTTAAACAGTTTAGTTTTCCTGTTTAGTTGAATGTAAAACATTATAGTTCGAATATTACATAACTGTTTTATGTAATATTACATAACATGAAACTTTCCTACGTAACTTTCTTATTTGAGTTCTAAATTAAAGATTTTATTTTAATATTTTAATTTTAGAAGGAAATAATTTTTGCCATAAATACCATAAAGAATTTAAATACTTTACGCGATTATGAATCGAGATTTTAAGTTTGCCAAAGTCTTAAATATAAGCTAAATTATTCACAGATGGGCATATCTAGATATAAAATCATATTTTTCAAAATAAAATTCAAAAGAAAATTTAAGAATAAATTTAAAATACTTGTTAGTTCTTTTCTTCCCTTTCTATTTATATGAAATTAAATAGAATTTTAAAAAAATTGGACCAACTTGATGCTCTTGGCTTCTTTAGAAAATCTTTATTTCCTTGCAGTCATTAATAGAAATGAAGAGATTTTTCCAGTAGAAAATCAGTTACGATCAATGGGACTAGGACACAACTACTTCGTGCTTAATTCCATGAATGATTCCTTTAAAATAATGAATTGAATTTTAAATTAATTACGAAGATAGATTTTTTTTTTGCGCAGCTTACTTTACCATAACACCCGGTATATGATTATAACTCCAAAAAAGGAGATAGTAACATTAGTAGAATTAAAATACAAAAGCAAATTGTATTTATTCACACAAAAGAAAACATTCCAATTCAATTAGATTTTCAGTGAATAGAAAGTAGAATTGAAAACAATCAAAACGAAAATGTTATATTAACTGTAAATTTTCTGTTTTGATTACAAAGTTAGTCTTATTATGAGCAGATAGAATCTTTTCAAAATAGAATTCACTCTTTAAGAAGCAAAGGTTGAGATATTTAACACAAGTTTCAAAACTTCAGGAAGTTGAGCATTATTTGCATTAAGCAGCAAGTAATTGCATTAAATGCGAGCATTGTATCCAGTCCTTCTCATCCTGGTCACGTCAGTTGGTTGTATTTCTTTTATCAGGTATCAATCTTATTCCTTCGAATCGTTTCATTCCATATCTTGAACCATAAGAGGCTTCTGAGAATTGAGAGATTTAAGATAATGTTAAGATGATAAAACAATGGAGAAACGTAAATAAATAAGAAGTTACAACTTTAAGAATAGCCTACTTTCAATAATTTCTCATGTTTAATGTGCAGTAGTATTACTAGAAAAAAAAAAACTATGCATATCCTGGTCATCTTAATACTTAATATTTAACCCACTCAACTCCATGATTATGTGTTGACTTCCAAACTACAGTCGGACCTAAATTGAACGAACCTCTATTTTGCGAATTTCTTTATTTTGCGAACTTTTCTTTGGAGCCAAGAACATTTTGCTAATTTCTTCGTAAAATAACCTCCAAATAGCGAAATGCATTTTCTATTTAACGAACTTTTTCAGGATACAGCTGAGGGAAAAAGATGAAATTAACGATGATGTGGTGATTGATGATTATCTTTCACTTGATTTTGAAGTTGAGACCTCGGAAACACTAACTGAATCGGATATTTTGTGTGAAAAATAAAAACAATACTACAATGAGTTGCGATGAAGATGATGAAAATGGAAATGATCATGATGCAGAAATAAAAAAACCTTTGTATGATGAAATGCTAAAATCATTTGAAACAATCTGATGCGGATTACAATTTGAAGAAAATACGCCTGAAGGGGTTTTTGGTGCATTGCAAAGATGCGAGAGGTAGTATAAGCGAAAACAATTTTTCAAAAAAAAAACAAACTCATTAACAGACTTCATTAGTAAAATTTGAGTAGGCATATGGTAATGTATGCTTTATGTAATTGAAATTATTACTTTTTTATAATATTTATTGTTTAAGTATTTTAAATCTGTTTTATGTACTTTAAATTAATTTTAAAAAGTGAATCTCTATTTAACGAATTTTTATTCAGGATTTAGCGACTTCGTTAAATAGAGGTCCGACTGTACTATTAGTCAATTACTTTGTCTTATTTTACCTGTATTAACATTGAATTGAATAGTAAGTGAATTTCATGCAATTAGTGGTTATTTTTTCATTTATTTTTAGTTTGTTATTTATGTTTGTGATGAGGTTTTGTATCTAAGGAATGGCACTTTTCTTTTGCCTGCAATGCTTTCTTCTTAAGTAAATATACAAATAATAAAATTGTTTCTTTTTCCCAATTGCTTTAAGAATAATATTTTGCTATCACTGGAAAGATATTATAACTCATTAAAGAAATATACTCAGAAAACTTAATTTTCTCTCCACTTTAATGCACACAGCATTTTGACTGGTAAATTCGATCACCTGAAGAAGATCGCTAACTTACAGGTTGAAATATTGTATGCAACACGATGGAGAGAAGGTAATGTAGTTTTTTAACGGAAAAGTTGTTTATCTCGACTGGATTAACTTATATAATGTTACGGATTTATAGTAGTTTCTTCCCGTCGGTGGTCAGGGATTTTCCATGTTTATTTCTCTTCCAGATGGACCCTAGGGTTTACCAGGCCCTCTGCCAAATGGGTACTTGGGGGTTAAAGGTGAACGGGCGACAAGCAAAGCATCCGATCTCAACTAGTCCCGTTGATCGAGGATCGCTGAAGCCTAGACCTCTGTCTCACTCAAGGGCTTGACGGACTTTTGTGTAACAGTTTGAAAGTAAACTCTTACATAATAATCTCAGAGTTAAAATACAGAATTTAATCTCTACAGCTATTTCAATACTTGCTTAATATCTATAATAAAAAGTTAATATTAGTGTGTTCTTAGAAAGTAAAACACTTCATTCACTTCTCAATATCTGTAGAAAACAGCTGATACAATTGTTGTATTCGGAAAACTTCTGCAATTGTAAATGCACGAAAACAAATAAGAAATGTGAGAGCCTGAAAAATGTCTTCGCGAATATCAGTTATCTAAACTTTTTTGAACATATTGCCATTAACCCTTTGGGCCTGAGTGCGTTTGAAGGCGTTACAAGCACCACTGCATATTCAGTTCATGTTTTACTACATATACTATCTGTGTCGCTCACTCTCATAATGCTTTAAGATTGTAGACATACACTGATAAGATTTGGAAAAATCAATTGTTTTCTCTTAAATTTCCACGAATCTTGGAATGTCGACGATCGTCTGGACACGTGGTTCGTTCGAGTCGACTTCTTAAGGAGGTAGGGAATCGTATTTTATGTAGTGGTAGATAAGATGGACTATCCGTCAGTGCAGCATTTTTAATTTCTAAGTATTCAAAGAACAGTCTTCTCAAAGATTGTTACAATTTGTATTTCTTTAGGCAGTAAAAGATAGAGCTAAATAAGAAAGAGCTAAAATGATTTCATACAAATTTTTTAAGAGATAAAATAAAAAATAATCAATATAAGCAAATTTTATAAAATTTGAATTTGAAATCTCTGTTAAAAAATAGAAAATAATGATTCACTAATAGAATAGAAACTAAATAGTTTCTAATTTAATAGAAACTTCATGGACTACTTTTAAAGATAGAACTTTTAAGGCTGAGTGCTTATCCTGGAAAAAGCTGCGCACAGCGAAATCGATAGATTTTTATTTTTCATCCCCTTTTCTTATTTCTGTTATTATTATTTTTATTTTTTTTTTTACTTTTCAATGAAACTTTTTACACAAGTTAAATTTTTAGCTCGCATTAAAAATTATTCTTTTTACATTCGAAACTGATATATCAATAGATCTTACCCTGTTTTAAGATGTGAAAGGTCTTAGATAACCGGTATTTAAAGAGTCTGATTAAATTTCTAGTTTGGTCAAAAGGGAATATTTCCAGAAAAAGATGTTTGCAAGAAAAGCTCATTGTCACAGAAGAGGAATTATCTAAAGAACCACTGATGTCTTAAGCTCCTGACTAAGGCAAACCTTTTATTATATTTCTATTATATATTTATTTTTCCAATGCATCTAAAATTCTGAAAATTTAAATATGAACATGTGAAGCATATGGGATTTATATTTTGTTGTTTTTAATTTTCCAAATATTCTACAATTAAATTAAAATTCCATAACAGTCAGTTTTTTTTGGGTTTGGTTTTTTTTTTCGAGGAAGTAGTCGATATTTTCAACTCAAAACAACTTGACAAAAAACTGAAATGATAAAAAATTTGCAAAATAATGATTTGTATGTAAAATATTTCTTATTGGTGTAATAGTTAATTCCTAAAAAAATATTTATTCTCACAATTTAAAAAAAAATTAAATTATTTTTTGATGTACTTGTTGAATTTCCTGATTCTCCACTAGTTTCAACATCATTACGTTTGAACTGAAGTTATTTTGCGAGAAGTCATCCCTAAACAAAAACAGATCAAGACGAGTGATATCTCGATTTTTTCATTAATTTCTGCAAATATTTTCTTTCAATATGATAAGAATGAATTAAAAAATTTTCATCAACTAAATGCTCAAAATTTCCGTTAATCGCTTCAGAAGCATTACAATAAACATATGATGACAGTTCAGAAATACAGTGACCTTCAAATTCCATTTTTACTTTAGATTAAATACAATAAACTCCATTTTCCCACAGAAATTTCTGAAAAACTTTAAAACGATCGAAAACTATTTGTTTATTTTGTCGTTACATAAAAAAATTCAAATTTTTACTTCGAAAGATAAAAATAAGTATCGATTCAGAAGTAATTTTAACTCCTTAAATTCAGCTAAAACGAGATACAAAAAATTAAAAATAAAATATTTGGAAAATATCAGATACTAAGAAATGAGAAAGAGAAGATCTATAATATAATAATAATAATAATAAAAATAATAATAATATAATAAAGGTATAATATCATTAATCCATGTAGATCTGTTTGTTTCTTGTTGTGTGCAGTTGCCACAGTATAAAAGGAAAAATGTTTATTACAAATATTCATAAAATGAATCCCAAATAAGCAAAATAGGCAACGAATGATTGAATAAACGGTATTGTAAACCAAAAACAAACAATAATGGATCCAGAAAGGAACAGTTTTCACGCAAAACATAGTTCGCAGTAAACATTGTATTGTTATAAGAGTCGACACAAATAATGGAAACAACTTAGAATTCGTCATAAATATACCAATAAAAGAATATAATGAGTTTTTGGCCGTGGTGGCGTGGCTGTGCGGTCTAGACGGCAGTCTGCCGTTGTGGCCAGTGCGCCAGTTCCCGGGTTCCAATCCCGATAGTGGCATGGATGTTTCTTTCTCCTTCTGTGTTTCGTCCGTTTTCCCTTGGGACTCAATCTCTCAGGTGTATCTTCGACGAGAAAGTGTATTCTTTCTCGTTACTAATTTCCTAGCCTTGTGGGGCAAGCGCGTGGTCCGTTGAGGCCTATTCGCGAATAATAATGATAATAATAATAATAATAATAATAATAATAATAATAATAATGAGTATTTGCAATGCGTTTTCTCGCATCATACTATGCATACAAACCGCAACAAGAAACAAACACCTACATTGAATAATGATACAAAAAATAACTTAATTTTCAGACCCATGTTTAAAGGAACTTTTTTTTTTTTTTTAATAGAAATCTTACGCTTTCTTCTAACATTTCAGTTTTCTTTGTGTAATGCATTTAATCCTCCTTCTCGTCGCGAATTCCGTGGTCGTCTTCTATGAAATTGTTACTCGTTCTGGTCTCTTCGCGCCCATGCGCAACAGCGAAAAGACTCATATCACGCAGCATCGACACGAGCGCCACTAAGGAAAGATGCAGTCTTGTCCTTTTCTCTTTTACTGGTAACAAGTCTCCACGTCGTTCTGATAATATTCCAACTGTTCTCAATATTTTACGCTGTTTTGTTGATAAACTTCAGTTAATGGAAGCAAAGCATAATGCTAATGAAAGGATTTAGTAAACACTCTGCACCACAAACGCATTCTGATCAGATAGATAAGATTCGTGCATCTGGAAGGCAGATAATTCAGTGTATATGCTACATTGTAATTACTGTAGAGAATAATAAAGTAGCAGAGCGGAATCTTTTTTTTTTTATTAAGATGAAAATAAAATTATTTACAGTATGAACTCCTTCAATTGGCACTTAATAATATGAATGAAAAATTTAACAGTTCAATGTTCTTTAATAGACACACACACTTGCAACTTGGTTCAACAAATAATTTCTCCTTCATTCACTATGTTCACACTCGTTCTGAGTTATTTCCTTATTTTAATTATTCACTGATGCGAATTTATAATATTCATAATAATGCTTTCTTGGTTTTCTGCACACATATTATATGAAGCACAAATAATGATAATTCGATAATATCACTTAAATAGTATTTAAATTCGATGCACTTAAATTTCACCTTTAACAAAGTTAATTCACCTCTCGATTCACGCTTTGAATCAAACAATATTATTCACTAATATAATCTTTAATTTCTTTACTTAAGAAGATTCTATTATATCTGATGCACTATTAAATATTAATTTCAGATTCTCAGAAATTAATTTTATCACTGATTCTCAATTATTATTCAAATTCCTTTACTTAAGGAATATATTCACATAGCACTAATTTAAATACACTTCCTTTTTCCTTCGGATAATAATCTTATCATTATTTACCAATCCTCTTCTTTCACTATTATTGAATAATATTCGGATACTGTTTTCTTCTAATCCTCTTCCAAAATGATTGAATAAACAAAAATAGATAACTTACAGTTTTTGTAGTTTATAATCTAATGATGTCTTCTTTCCATAATAAGTCCTCGCTTGCTTCCGCGATGATTCTTGCTTCCCTTATTTGTAATGGTTTGGTCTATGGCTTCGTCTCGATAAACATATCATAAAATGCTATTTTACTCTTTCGCTTTAACCAGCGAATTGTGACAATTTAGTATAATTCTCTTTCCTTTGTTTCGGTCTGATGACATTTACTTTTAGCATAAATTGAGTCTGCTGTGTGACGCATATTTATTACGGGTTGTGATACCTCACCCCTTTCAATATCGGTTCGGTGATTCCAGTTGAATTTCCCGGGCTTTCCAATCATTGCGGTTGCGTCTCGCTGTCACCGTGTCGAGGCCGACGAGAAACGACAGGCCGAGTTGCTGACGTCATTTTTTTTGAGTCACGTGACCCCATTGAGTCCGAGCGAATTTCATTGCCTTGAAGCTTCAGACTCGTCACAGATAACACACTGTCTTTTTGATTAAGCTAATTAAAAATATGAAACTTAGACTAAAATAGTTTTCAATTGATTTTCATAAATTTTACTTATCTATTAATTATTTACAGTTAATACTTATTATTATTTTAATTTAATAAAACTTTAATAAAACCAAACGATTCGTTTTATTTTAGTAATTACTTAGTTATTTTTTTTAAATAAATTTTATAAACATAAAATTTATTATTTAAAAAAAAATATTTTAAAGATATTTATATTATTAAAATATAGAAAAGATAACTTACTGCTAAATTCATCCTGCTCATATTCACTAACAAATTATTACACACAGATGCAACTTAGGTATATATTCATGTAATATATGTTGAGAATTTCACTTTAAAATTTTTAAGTTATAGTTCTGAACTTTTTTAGTGAATTTTCCAAAAAAAAAATTAAAATATGTTGTGTAAGAAACATAATTAAGTCCAGTAAATTGCATTACTTTTCTTGCTATGGATATGAAACAATATTAATCATTTTGTTAAGAGCATGATGTTCATAGATATAACAGTATCTTTATAAAAAATAGTAATAATAATAATAATAAAAATAATAGCATGTTGATTTTGGAAGCATCATTTTAGTAATGATTTCAACAAAACACAGTGCACGTAAAATTTTTATTCAAATTACTGTTATTTATTTAGTATTATTTTTCGTCTAATTAATAAACCACTGAACAGCAATTACACGAAATCTACTTTTCAAAACTTATATTTTATATGCATACACAAATTAATATATATATAGTGCAATTTAGTTAATTTTTGATTTATAAAATGATTATTAAATACTGAGATTTCTTAACAGTAACTTACCTTTCTCCTTTGCAATTGAATGTGATTCCAGTACAGGTCTAGTTATTAAGAGAATTCTTTTTCAGCACGCACGAGAACGTTTTATTTTTGTTACGTTAATATCAAATAATTCATGAAAATAAATGAGGAAATATAATCTATGTACTTGCCATATCTTCTTAATAACAGTGATACAACAATAATCACAAATTTCTTGATGATGTCTTCCATACCTAGATTTTTTTTTTTTTTTCTTTATTTAAATAATCATCAAAATGGTTTCTCTTTCATATAAATTTTTGGTCCAGAAAAGGACCTTTTTGACAGTAACCCTTCTTTCTTCTTTTCCAGTACTCTACATTCTTTCTTCCGTCCATTTTGCTCCAGTCTTCTTTTTTGCCTTTTCTTGAAGACCCTCTGATTTTTTTTCCTGAATTCTTCTCTTCTCTATCTATTTTCATTTTTTCCATGTCTTTTGACCTCTTTGATCTATGTAATCTGAGTCTTGGGGTATCAAAATAAACTATTTTTTTTTTAATAATTTATTCTTGAACAACAGTTAATATTTACTGTAATAACTTATGCAAATTTTAAACAAACATTAAAAATTATAAGAATGAAAACAAAAATTCTTAGGTCATTCACTTTCTTTCTTAAATTCTGCTCCAGTCTTTACCATTCATTCTCTCAAATATCCCCTTCTTTACACAGACTGCATTCTTGCACTCACTCATCACTCATCTTCATTGACATCACTCATCTTCTCACATATTCCTTTCTACATTCACAGTCTAAACAAACATTTACACTGCACTCACTTGCACATATTCAAAT
>JAFIDM010006753.1:21748-32384 GCA_023159025.1 Thereuonema tuberculata
TCAGAAACGTAGAAAAAAAAAACTACTAAAATAATCTGAATTTTTTTCCCTAAGAAATGTGGAAAACATTTTGAGATCAAATGCTTGTAGTTCCAAAAACTGTTGTGAATCATGAATCTACTATCCTCCCGGTCTCACATTGAAAAAGAATCATATTTAAAATTAGGTTTTATTTATATTTAAATAAGTGTTTAGAAAATTAATAAAACGAAATTGGTATAACTCATTTAGCATATATCGATAATGGCAAAACATTTAATAATATCAGTTAAAAACTGCGGTATACAATGGAAAAAAGTGGTTCACACATTTACTAAAAGCATACACAGTATTTATGAAAGCCCAAAATTATTATTTAGACCGAAAAAAAATTAACATAATGGAATAAGACAAGAGTGTAATATCTTACCTATCAAAACATCCGAGAAAAGTGTAAGCAAATGAGTTTCTAAAGACAGACTTCAAAGAACTGTCTTTAAGCCAAATGCAGTTACACATATAACTTAAAAATATCAATTTAAAAAAACAAAAACATTCTTGGAAGTAAAAACATTTTCCATTTGTCATTGAAAATCACAGAACAGGTTTCACATTTCCAACATAACGTTACTTTCTTAAAAGACAAAGTCAGCGAACAAAATCAACAACACCCAAAGAATACGTGGTACAAGTTCTGAGAAAGGAAAAAAACAAACAAACAAACTGTTTTGTTTTCTTATTAAAGGATAATATGTGGCAGAGTCAGTGTAAGTTATTTAATCCTAATGTACACACACAGACACTATTAAACACATTTCAATGATTTATTGAAAAATGAGAATTGGCTTCAATTGACTCTTAAATAAATGACACTATTATCGAGTCTTTATTTCATGAGTTATTAATACTCATTAAGTTAATAAGGATCTATATGTCCATAGTCTCAAAGTTCTATGTAGATAAACAGTTCCATCAGTAATGGTTATACAACACCTTATGCAATAATTAATGGTTTTATCTCACCTTATGGTATACATTTATTGATCGACGAATAATCAATGAATATAATGTCAAGTTAATAAAAGTTAATTCCAAACTTGAACTTAGTATTCCGTCGAAGCACAAATGTTATTGATATTATCAATCATATTTTATCTTCACTAGATTTACACACATGTTTAATAATATGAATTTCACCTAAGATATTTTAACACACTTCCTCAATAAGAAGAATTATTTAATCTGTAAGTCACTAAATCAAAGTATTAAATAATTGTTCATCTTGATTACTCATTTGTAATACATATTTAAAGATCGTCACACTGATGCCTTGAAAATAATTAATCAACAATAAAATATCAACAATAAAACATTATATGTTTACCATTCATTTTTTAATGATAATTTCAATTTTTTTTAACAATTTGCAATGAGTTCTTTAAAATAAAAACAGTAATATTTTATATATAATAATCGTAATATTAATAATTGCAGGAGAATATATATTTTTGGTTTAGGCAGAGTAGTTGTATAAAATGATTGTCAGTGATCTAAAAAAATAGTAATAAATGTAAACCTGTCTATATTCTTCTGTAATAACTGGACCCAACGCAGATGTTTTAACTATTAAACATATAAAGTTTATATCTTACAATTGTATATTAAGATTTACAGTTTCATAAAATTGGAGTAACATTATTATCTTCTATTCCTTTGATAGAATGCACAAAAGTTCTTTATAGTTCACTTATATCATACAATAACACTATTAGTGTTCTAAGTTCTCTACACAAATAAACGTCTAAATGCTTTGTCACCTTATGTGAAGATATATTTGTTTATTCACCTTCTGCAAGAATATTACTATATCTATCGATCTTGAAAATGCTTAATCACCGTATGTCAATGTTCAATATGGTTAATCACCTTATGTGATAAGCTAATGTAGCTTATAAAGACCTTTATTCCTATAATTAACTTTTAAAAGTTCCTTTTATTGAAAGCCAATATGCAAATTGACCGCATTAACTACTTTGTATTCTTGCATGAATTTCTCTTGGTAAAATTTTCAAGTTTCGTATTCCTGTTCGGCGATAATGTCTTTTTAAATTATAAACCTTCGTTGACGATAAATTCTTTTATGTCTTCCAGGTTTTAATTGTAGAATGTATTAAAAAATGTCCTGTGTATTACAATAGTAAACATTGGTATCATTGGATAGGTTTTACGTGTACTGTAGAATATTGATGACATAAATAGAGCCGTACACCTGTTTAATACTGAGAAATTTAATCAAACTTATAATAACAAAAAATCACAACGATTTAGCTAGCGAGAGCTGGTTCCACTTGAAAAAGCCAGCTCTCGCTAGTGAAACCGTTGTGATTTTTTGTTATTATAAGTTTGATTAAATTTCTCAGTATTAAACAGGTGTACGGCTCTATTTATGTCATCTACAATAGTAAACAGTCACTTACATTATATTCTTCTTAAAAGTAACGTTCAAATATTGTTACCTGTGGAGTGGTCCACCCCCCTTGAAACGGTGGATTCGCCTCACGCTAATCCACCCCAGAGAAGGATAGTGCGGACCGACCTTGTGTCCCTCTGGATAGTGGACTCTGTCGCGGGTATATAATGCAGCGCAGACGGGGAAGAGGCAGTCAGTTTTGGCGGCAAGCCAGCCGCAGGAGAGGTTTTCTGTTTCCGTTTCCGTCTCCGTCTTCGTCTTCGTCTTGAGCCAGGGAAGAAGAGCGGCGTCCAAGCCGCATGAAGAGGTTCTCCACCAAGTACGGGGCTTGAGAAGAGTGAAAACGGGCCTGTAGATAGGCAGCGACCCAGACAGAGTTTTAGAGAGAGAGTTCCCCACTTGGAAAGAGAAGTTGGGTTGTTTGAGTGGTTGTTAGGCCACGGTCAGATCCCCTGCTCTAAGCCGAAGAAGACGAACCGTTTGCGGGAGAGATTCGAGGAGACCGCAGCTAGACGTAAGGCAACGAAGCAAGTCACTTCTAAGCCGAAGAAGACGAACTGTTTGCGGGAGAGTTCCAAGAAGACCGCATTCGAAAGACGGCAGCGAGGAAGTCAACGCTAAGCCGAGGAAACCGATATAATTGCGGGAGAATTCCAAGAAGACCGCATTCGAAAGACGGCAGCAAGGAAGTCAACGCTAAGCCGAAGAAACTGATACAATTGCGGGAGAATTCCAAGAAGACAGCATTCGTAAGAAGGCAGCGAAAAGCCACCAGGACCGGCCCGAACCGAGAAGCCACCAGGACTGGCCCGAACCGAGAAGCCACCAGGAACGGCCCGAACCGAGAAGCCACTAGGACCGGCCCGAACCGAGAAGCCACCAGGACCGGCCCGAACCGAGAAGCCACAAGGACTGGCCCGAAAACGAGAAGTCATCAGGACAGTTCCGAACGAGTCATCAAATCGAAATTTGACGCCTGTAAAATTCATAATTTATTTTACTTAATAAATTCTCTGTGATTTTTAAATTAAAATCGCTCCTGTCGCATTTTATTCCCCAGCGCCACCGAACTCGACCAAAAGTTCGGTAGCAATATCTATGTTTGGATAACCCTATTATCTGCATCTGTTCCGCTGCTGAATCGACGATTCCACGTTTTACGATTCTTCCAAATATTCATCAAGATTGTTGACACTACTTCGCACATCTTTGTACTGGTTCAACTTTTGAATTCCTACTATCGACGGAATAAGCAAATATAATAAAGTACAGATTAGAGTTTTTATTAAAGTAAAACCTTTCTTAAATTTACTTTAAATAATTCAATTGTAATCACAGCTCCACAACTCAGAATATATATATATATAAGGATACTCATAATTATTGGAAGCGGTTTACATTTACTACTTCCATAAAGTTGTACAATATCGTCTCGTTCCTTTTAATCGCCATCTTTCTTCTTTTTACCAACTCATCACAACACACCAGATCCGTGTTGCTAAGTTACCAAGTTCTTCTCGAACAATCCACTTTTCAACAAACGATGTAGAATTTCCTATAAACAATACCCGCGTATCAATTGTTTATTTACTTACAATACATACAATAGTCTCACGAAGTTCTTATTGTACCTTATTTACTATTTACTACAATAATAATAATATTGAATAATGGTAGATATATTTTTTTTCTAAATACAAAATATTATAAAATATAAAATTCTAAAACCCATTTATTAACTGATCTCAAATAATAGCATATAAAATTGAACATATGATATGATTATTGTCAATTTAAAACAACAGCTAATTTCAGTAATAACCTTCAAAATATCAGTTACCTTTTATTTATTTTTTACAAGAAATTTATATTTCAATGTTTCGATTTATCCCCAGCATTCTCCAATCTGTTTTTTTTCTTTTACCAAAGTTCGTCTGGGGTATTACTGACATTGCAATGCTAGTGTACTCATATTGACGGTGAGAGAGCGTGTAGTCGTGAAATCACACTTTCAATCGCAATCACAGTTAACTCAATCGGCATTGTTTTCCAAATAAAAATGATTCTATATACAGTCGGACCTCTATTTAACGAAGTCGCTAAATCCCGAAAAAAAGTTCCTTATATGAAAAATTCGTTAAATAGAGATTCACCTTTTAAAATTACTTTAAACTACATAAAACAGGTTTAAAATACATAAACCATAAATAGTATTAAAAAATTTGTAATAATTTTAATGACATAAAGCATACATTATCACCTGCATACTTAAATTATTAGTAAATTTTTTACTTCATTAGTAAAAAGTCTGTTAATTTTGTCTGAGGTTTTATTTTTGTATAGTGTTTTGCTCATAGTACATCTCGCATCTTTGCAATGCACTAAAAACCCCTTCAGTATTTTCTACAAATTGAAATCCGCGTCGGATTGTTTCAAATGATTTTAGCATTTCATCATATGAAGATTTTTTTTTTATTTCTGCATCATGATCATTTCCATTTTGATCATCTTTATTTTCCTCGCAATTCATAGCTGTATTGTTTTTATTTTTCATACTGTTCAAAATATCCGATTCAGTTAGTGTTTCCGAGGTCTCATTTTCAAAATCAACTGAAAGATAATCATCAATCAGCACATCATCGTTAATTTCTTCTTTTTCCCTCAGCTGTATCCACATTTCTTTCATTTCCTCTAAGGAATATTGATAATAAAAACATTTCATGGAGAAAAAAAAATAGATGCCACGAAAAAGTTCGTTAAATAGAAAATGCACTTCGCTATTTGGAGGTTATTTTACGAAAAAATTGGCAAAATGTTCTTGGTTCCAAAGAAAAGTTCGCAGAATATAGGAATTCGCAAAATAGATTTTCGTTAAATAGAGGTCCGACTGCAACAAAAACCCCTTCAGTATTTTCTTCAAATTTTTAATTCTCTTCCGATTGTTTCAAATGATTTTAACATTTATCATATCTGCATTATGATCATTTCCATTTGCATCATCTTCATCACAATTAATAGCGGTATGGTTTTTATTTTTCACATTGTCCAAAATATCCGATTCAGTTAGTGTTTCAGAGGTCTCAACTTCAAAATGAAGTGAAAGACAATCATCAATCAGCACATCATCGTTAATTTCTTCTTTTTCCCTCAGCTATATAATAAAAATATTTCAAGGAGAACAAAAAACAGATACAACGAAAAAGTTCGTTAAATAGAAAATGCACTTCGCTATTTAGAGGTTATTTTACGAAGAAATTAGCAAAATGTTCTTGGTTCCAAAGAAAAGTTCGCAAAATAGAGGTTCGTTAAATAGAGGTCCGACTGTATATTCTTAATTATTCATCCAAAAACACACTTACCAAGTAGATAAAAAATAGTGTAAACTTGAACTAAATTTCTGTATATACACATTTAAAATAATAATAATAAGTAATTAATAAAAAAAATTGCATGTACTCAATTTAATAATAAAATAAATGCTTCAAACCTATGATTGATAAAGCGATTAAAAGGCATTAAAATTAATATTTAACCCAATATAATAAGATAGTTTAAGTGGAGTATCTCATAAAGGTCTCTGTAGTTATTTTATTCATACAGAAAACATACTCACTAAAAGTTATCAATATTAATAAAATTAACCTCTTTCTGGACCAGTTTTTATTTTTAAATAATAAGATATGGTATAAAATAATATGGTTTTATATATGTTATAAAGGAAAAAATATTTTTTTTATTTATTTATTGATTATAAAAATATCTTTTCGTAATTTACAAAACTTAAAGAAAAGTAGGTAGGCTATTTACTCTAGGCGAAATTAGGAATTAACTCTCCTTTTCTTTATATTCGAAATCTCTTCCACTGTGTCCTGTGGAATGTTTCTTTTTGAAAATTTTGAAAGAGCGCATGCGTGTAGCTCCTGCACGTGCAGTTTTATCGCTCTCCAAAAAATCCTTTTATTTCCATTGCTAATTCAACTTTCAAGTGCTTCTGTATATCAACAAAGAAACAGCAGAAATGAGTGAGTACAAAAAATCCAAAATTCATTGTCTTAAATGTAAGAAACTCTTGAAATGCGAAGAACTTAAATGTGCATCGTATGGCGAGGAACAGCATTTAAGATGTGCGGAGGGCAGTGACGAAACAGCAAAAGCTAGCTCATCTAAAAAAGACTTATGGAAATGTAAAAACTGTATCAGAACTGTAACAGCAACAGCAACAACAACAAAATTAGAAAGCAAAAACGTCTCAATCTCGAGAGACGAATTTCAATCACAAACAGCAATCTCAGTAGGCAATAAGGAGAATTCCCCCGAAGACACATCAGTGACCTTGACCCGGACCATCCTCTCAGAACTGAGGGCTATAAAAGAAGAAATTGGGGGCTTCAAACAAGAAATGAGGGAATTTAAAACAGAATTATCCGAATTGAAAGATAGTATGACCTTCATAAATCAACAATATCAGGACATTATCGATAAATTACAGACGAATCAAAAAGAACTCAAAAAGATAAATGAGAAAACATTAACTATAGAAAAAGCAAATCAAACCAATTCGGAAAAAATCACTCAATTGGAAACACAAATTGAACATCTGGAAAACATGTCAAGGAAAAACAATTTAGAGGTGATTGGACTCAAAGAACCCCCAAATGAAAACATAACAGACACTATCAGCAGGCTAACCAACGCCTTACAACTTAAAAACCAATGGGAGAACATCGTTGCTGTTCACAGGTATCAATCCTATAATAAGACCAAAGTTAGGCCTGTAATTATTAAATTCACCAATCAAAAAACCAAAACATTATGGGTTGATAGCATCAAAAAAAAGAAAATCCTGAACAATGATGATATATTTAACAATCAGGATCAGAGCAAAATCTATCTGAATGATAATTTATCATTAAAAAAGAAAGAACTCCTCTGGAAAACGAAAATGTTTTCAAAAGAAAAAAATTACAGATTTGCATGGACCAAAAATCATAATATTTTCTTGAGGAAAGATGAAAACTCACGAATTATCAAAATTGAAAAAGAAGAAGACCTCAACAAATTGTAAAATCATTATCCTGCAGAATAGAATTATTTATGTCAAAAATAAGAAAAAATGGAAGATCACACCACCAGGGGAGTTCTCTTCAACTATGAAAATTTAAAAGAATGGCAATATGATAATGAAACTCGAACTTCTGAAATGAAATCTGAAAACTTATTATTCTTAAATATCAGAAGCCTCAAAACAAATTTCAATTATTTTATAAGTCACATTAATAATGTAAATAGTTTCGAAGCAATAATTCTAGTAGAAGTAAACATAAAAGAAGAAGAAATTTCTTATTATACCCTTCCAAATTATTATATTTTACATAAATTAAGGAAAAATACAAGGGGAGGTGGTATAATGATATATTTCAAAAAACACTACAATGTTGAGACTTTAAATATAAACACGATTACTTTCGAAAATATAACCTGCACACTAAAAAATAACCTAAATAAAAACCAAAATGCATTTAATAATAAAAATCTTACAATTTTAGCAGTTTACAAACCACCGCATACTAATAAGCCACAATTTCTAGATGAGCTAAATAACACCCTAAAAGAAATAACAGATAAATCAAATTTGAGTAAAGATCTCATAGTTGTCGGAGATATGAATATTGACATTCTAAAGCAAGATTCACTTACACTACAATACTTGGAAACCTATTTATCATTTGGCCTCAAAAATTACGAAATAACTAGAAATGTAAAAACGGCAAAAAATACCTCCGCCACTTGTATAGACCATTGTTTTGCAAAAATTCACAACGCCACATTAACTGGAAACATAATTAGAATCGATATATCTGACCACTATCCACTCATAATAGAATATCACACCCCCAACGAGCAGACCATTAACTCAAAACATAAAAATAACAACAAAAGAAACACAAAAATGGACGAAAGCTACTTTAAAGAGAATGCTACAAAACTTATAACAAACATAAAAAATACCATAGAAACTGACCCAAACAAAATCATAAGTAAACTAATCAACATTACCAATAAAGCCAGATTATATACATATAAAACAATAAAAAATAAAAAAGCCGTAAATGATATAGAAAATAGAAAAAACAATGATAAACATAACTCATACAAACAACAGTGGATGACAGACGATATATATAGACACATAAAAGAAAAAGATGAATTATTTAAAAAATACAAAAATAACAGGACCAACACAATATACGAAGAACAGTACAAAAACAAAAGAAATTGGGTAAAAAATATTATAAACAAAACCAAAAACAATCATTATCATAAAACATTAAATATTAATAACAACAGTACTGCAAAAATTTGGAGTGTTATCAATTCAGAAATAAATCAAAAAAACAAATCAAAAGACAACACACAAATCGATAGATTCATACATAAGCATGGTATAAAAACAGCAAATGATAAACTAAGTAAAACGTTCAGACTGAAAAATATCAATGAAAATTGTAATTGCGATTTCAAGGAGCACAGAGATAACACAAGCAGTCAACTTCAATCGATGGCATTCTTTCCACCAAATATAAGCGAAGTAATTAGTTTAATTGACATTATGAAAACCAAAAATTCAGTGGGAATTGATAATATTAAGACAAAAGATATAAAGGAACATAAGGAGATTTTTGCAGAACTAATAATTGCTGTTTAAAATCATGTTCAATTCGAGTATTTATCCATCAGCATGGAAAATTGCCAAAGTCATTCCCATTTACAAAAAGGGTAAAGCAGATATTGCAGAAAATTATAGACCTATTTCAATTCTATCAAACGTTTCAAAAATAATAGAATCCTATCTATCAAAAACAATTTTTAACTATGTAATAAATTACAACATACTAAAAAAAGAACAATATGCCTATCAAAGAAATTCGAGCACTATCAACCTTCTAAATAACTTTAATGAAACTATAAATCATAATCTTAATAAAAGCCTATATAATTTGGTAATTTTCATTGACTTCAGTAAAGCTTTCGATCGCGTAAATCACAATATCTTAGTAAAGAAATTGTATAATTTAGGAATAAGAGGCAAAATCAATAAATTGATAGAAAACTATTTAAAAAACAGAAAATTCAGAATAAAATTAAACACAAAACAAAGTAAGATCTACAACATTAAGTCTGGCATTCCACAAGGTTCCAATCTTGGACCTCTTCTATTTATTCTATATTTAAATTCCCTCTTTTCAGAACTACAAACATCAACGGCCTATGCCTATGCAGATGATCTTGTAATACTGAACACACACAAAGATTTATCAACAGCTCAGAATAGACTACAAGAAGACTTTAATCAAATAACGAAATGGTCACATGATAACAAAATGCACATAAACAATGATAAAACAAAACTAATGTTGATTAAAACAAAAAAGAAAAGCCTGACGGACCTTCCACAAATCAAATTACATCAACACTCTTGTTACAGACAAAACTATCTTTCAATAAACTGCTCTTGCAGTAAACTAGATGTAATAAATGTATATAAATATTTAGGTATTCACATAAACAATAACTTCACATGGACAAATCATTATATATAAATTACAAAAAAACTAAACACTTTTACTTACATGTTTCACCACATTAAAAACTTATTTCCACTCAAACAAAAGCTTTTTATTTAAAAGGCTTTCGTTGACTCTCTATTAAACTACGGACTATCTTGTTGGATACATATCACCAAAACAGAAATGAAAAACATTGAAAGGCTTTTAAAGAAAATATTAAATTTAATCTTTTCAAAATATAATACTCTAAACGAACATCAGAAACGTCAATTAAGAATCAAACACAACATTTTATTACCAAAACAAAAAATTACCTATACACTATTAATAAAAAACTTTTATAATGTAAATAATAAAATAAAGACAGTTCCTAACATAACAAATACTCGTAGCAAACTACAGAATATATTAAAGTTTGAAAATCCAAAAAATAATTACGGCCTTAGAAACAATAACAGGATTTTAACGAAACTGTTCAGCCAGTTAGATCCTGAGATATATAATGTAAAAAATATCGGAAAATTAAAAAATCTTTAATGAATTAATCTTTAACGTGCGTAAATATTTTTAACATAATTGAATTAAGCCAACGCACTGGACTAAAATACAAAATTAAACA
>JAFIDM010006754.1:0-32383 GCA_023159025.1 Thereuonema tuberculata
TCGAACCCTCATAGCTTCGGCCTGGATAATACTAGAGAGCTCAAATTTTCAGGAGAAGATGCAGTTAGCAGACTAATGAAATACGCTAAGTTTCATTTTTCTAGCGTTTATACTATGGATATTATTAATATCTAAAATATGTCGATTTCGTCCATGATTCACTGACTGACTGACTGCTGACTCATGATCGTCAAAACCTCTAGGGTACTTCCTAAAGTCCTAGAAAGCTGAAATTTGGTATGCAGGCTAGGTTTAGCACACAAACAACAACAAAATTAAGAAATATGTAAATTTCACCCTCCAACCCCTCGTAAAGGGGGTTTAATTCTAAAGTAAATTAATATAAAACATTCTGAACAGGAATATATTGTTGTAAGCGATGTTTTGTATCTAAATTTTAAAAGTAGGATCGTCAGTGAAGGAATTCTTATGCTTAAGAATTAAATTTACAAAATATGTAAATTTTGACAACAAGCATACAGAGCTGAATAGATGAGACGTGATTAAAGTTGCTTCATACGAGATCCGCGTGAAAGCAGTGTTCGTAGTCCTTTCAAAAGTTTCAACAATATAATATAACTTTGTGCTAAAGATAAATTTACGCGGCATAATAATAAAAAAATAAAAAAGAAATAAATTAATGTAAGGAAAAATAAAGGAAGTTGAAAAAAAGTAAAAAAAAAAAGTTAAAAAAATAAGAAAAACAAAAACACACATACGCAAAAAAAAAAAAAAAAAAAAAAAAAAAAACGCGAACATTGAAAAAAAAAAGATTAAGAGAAAAAAAAGAGTATATTTACGGAATCAAAAACACACAAAAAAAAACAAAAAAAAACAACGCGAACCTTTAAAAAAAAAAGGTTACAGAAAAAAAAGAGTATATTTACGGAATCAACCCGACGACCTTCACAATATGAGACCTGAAAAATCAAGCAATTGCTTACAACTGAAATAAGATCGTTACATTTCTAACATTTAAGCTACTACCGGAAACTCCAATTAAAATAATGCCAAATATCTAGAACGTGGTGTGCGTTGACTTCTGAAAAATACCCTATTCCTCTGAACACGATGGTGAAGTCCGATTGTCGATCCGACCTTTCATTCGGGTGTTGTTAAGAAAGGAACAGACAAGGACGAACAGGACAAACGCAATAGCTACCGATTTTAGTAGCTATACAATAGCTCCCAAATGGGTCGCTAAAAATTGAAGCAGTGATAGTAGCTTCAGTCAATAAAATATCACACATTCGCTTTTCGTGATTGTTTATTATTTGACTTTTCAGCATTGCTATTATTACAGCCCGATAACATCATTTAATTAAATTGGAATTTATTGAAAATCTTTTTTTTTTTCAAATGTAAAAATCACAACTGTGATTTCCTGAAATAGTAAAGACAACTAGCGGCAGTATGATGAAACGAATATATTAATATTTGAGAAAACATGATATCTATAGAAGAGAAGCGACTTAATTCCATTAATATTTATATTCTAAAGACAACACCGAATAATTTGTGTGAAAAAAAAAATTATAGTTCATCTTTTATAAGAAATATATAGAATTGTTTTGATTTGGAAAACAATGCCAATTGAGTTAACTGTGACTGCGATTGAAACTGTGATTTCACGACTAAACACTCTCTCGCCGTCGATATCAGTACAGTAGCACTGCAATATCAATAATACTTCAGACGACCTGTGATAAAAGAAAAAAACAGATTGGAAAATGCTGGGGATAAATCTAAACATTGAAATATAAATTTCTTGTAAAAAATAAATAACAGGTAAATGATATTTTCAAAGTTAATTACTGAATTTAGCTGTTATCTTAATATTTTACAATAATCATTTCTAATTAAATAAATTTTTTGCATTATTATTTGATATAATTTAATAAATGAGTTTTCAAATCTTATTTATATTTGATAATATTTTGTATTTAAAAAAATATATCTTATCGTTAATTGTAATATTGCCATTATTATATATTAAATATTACTATTTATTATTTTAGGGAACTCACTGAAAATGGGAAAAAATTTTTTTAAAAAATTAATGGTAAAAATGTAATATTTTATTGTTGATGTTACTCAAATATTGCTATTATAGTTATAATGAAATGACATTATAAACTCAATAAAAACATTTTTGAATGTTCTTTACTATATATTTTATTCTCTACAAATAATAATAATAATAATAAAGACAAATACATACTTTATATCTAAACATTTATTTTAATTTTTTCATGACAACAATTTTTGCAAACTTTCTTTCTCAAGGCAATGTGCTGATCAAAACACGTCTAGAATTGCTCTATTACTGCATTAACTGTTTTATGAAAGCTGTGATCCTTGTAACTCTGAAACACAGCCTCATTTATTACTATTTTACGTATGTATCAGATAAAAGTAAATCTCAAAGAAAATCTCGGACAAATAGGTCTAAAAGACTTGAATAATCAAAAAATTAATCACTAGTAAAATTTAAGATTGGGGTTGCTTGATTGAGGACATATTGAGGACCTTTGCACTGGCACATGGAAGTGAAGATTAGAGGAAAGGCGATATTATTTACTACAATCTGGAATTATTTGTGAATATTTACTTTTCAGTGATTATCATTTTTGAAAAACAAGAATATGTTTTTAACATCCACATAGACTGATATAAAAGCTAAGAAATCACATATCTCCAAAAGGCTGCTATAAAAACCGTCTACTTAACTTAATAACAACAATATTCGAGATCTAATTTATCTACCAAGCGATATCCTGGAATAGCTGTTGTCTCACCCATTGTTGTTTATATTAATAATTCAATGTGTAGATTTAACGCAGTTTTTTCTTCCTTTTTGCTGTAATAAAAAAATTAAAAAAAAAACCTTTTAAATCTTGTCTCTGCTACTCTTATCAGCTTTCTTCCAACAGAATCTGGCTATGTGACCAACTTTGCCACAATTGTAACATTTTCTAGTATCGCGAGACTTATTGAAGACTTTCTTAGCTTTCGAAGAGTCTACTGGCTTGGAACTCTCACTTGGGATGGGCACTTCGACCTTGTAACTTTCATTTGTGGGGGTCTTCTCCACTTTGATGTTGCTATGCCTTCTCTTGTACTCTTGTAATATAGCTTCGATGACAACTTCTGAGTTGTAATTGCTTGGCTTTTGCGTTATTATTATGTTTTGTGCACACGAATCATATTCCCGCGGCAAACCCGAAAGGATTAACCAACTTATTTCATGATCAGGGATAGATCCGCCCTTGGCCACTATTGCATTCACTAACAATTTGATCTTTAAGATGTTGTCTGGCAAATTTTCGTCATTGCTAAGTTTACTGATATTGTATAAGTCTCGTTTCTGGTCGGTTACAATGATTCAAAGGATCAATTACATTATACTTGGATTCTATTTCTCGAAGTAGTTGGCTTGGATCATCAACTTCCTGAAGTAACATTCTGTACTTCTCTTCGAGCGACTTATGTATAAGTCCTACGGCTTTTTGTGACTTGTTCAATAGCATGAATTTAATTGGTTGATCCTCCATGCTTTTTAATTCAGCCAATGGGGTATTAGCTGCGTCCCATAATCCGTACTTTTGGAGCTGCGTCCTAATGCACATCCTCCATTTGGCGTAGTTCGTTCCACTGAACAACAATATGTTGCTGGCCATCCTAAATGCTTTGCAGATGACTAATGAATGACTTTCTAACACTCTTCCTAAGCTTAACAGGATTAAGCCTTCAATGGGCAGTTGATGTGCTGCGATGCCCATAATCATTTGTGGTGTATTCTGTGTAGGAAAAAAAATCAAAGTTTTTAGACTCACAATACTCTGCTTAAGTATTCACTGTCAACATTGATGAGCTGATTTAAATCGATTGGCATAATTGGCATAATTTTGCCATACAACTCGGGAACTGATGTCTGAATCGAACTATCGTTACAGACGGAAAGAAAACTGCAACTTGATGCTTATCAAGTAAACACAAAAACTAGGGTTACCCAAGGCAACCAACGAGTGATTGTTTCAATCGACGCACGCACAAAATAGTACACACAATTGTTTCAAACACTTGATGACGCGGTGACAAACACTATTGTTTCTTTCTGTTGAACTTGAAGACCGTTCTTCCCGTTTATCGTGCGTCAAAACCCCTATCATTGTAAGTTACAAGGTTAAAGTTAGGCTTAGCGGTGTGAAATGTCTTAAGAGTTTGGATTTTTTAAAAAAGTTGAGTATCCACTCCTTGGTTTCGTTTAATTTAGCTGTGACAGGCTTTATCCAACAGACTCCATCCAAACCACATTCTCTAATCTTGACTTCCCTGTACCAGTGCAAAGATCATATGCCCTTAATCAAGCAACCCCATTTTTAACATCTGAGATAACATTACATTTTTTGGTGAGGGTGTGCCAGTGAAGGTCACACGCATTGTCAACGCTCCTCAACTTTAATCACGTAAGTACAACAATTTACAGTTAAAAAATCACAATCTGATTTAACTATTATCTAAGTACAAATATGGCAAGTAGAGACAACTCACCTACTGAAATAAACTGCAGAAAATGTAAAAAAAAGCTGAAAAATAATCCAGTTAAATGCAACGGCTGTGGACTGGCATTTCATACAAAGTGCGTGAAATCGGAGGATCGCAACTCAATCATAAGCCCTTCAAGGAAACTGCAATGGAAATGCCAAGACTGCAGGAACAACACAAAAAAGCATAGGAATGAAAACGATGACCATTGCGAAGCAAATTCAATCTTCACAAAAGATTCATCCCCGTCCTGAGAAAAACAACCCTACCACCTGCCAAGTAAAATGGACACAGTCCCCCCGCAGGGGACAGTGGACACTTTCCCCACACAAGGTCAAGTGAATGAAGCAATTCTTAAAGAACTCAAAGAAATAAGGTCACAACTGTCAGGCATAAATGAAATCAAACAAGCAATGAAACACATCAAAGAAGGAATGGACTACATAAATTCCCAGTATGAAGAAATCCTTCAAAGACTCAAAACAAACGACAAACAAATGATGGACATGACTGAAAAAGTAACTCAAGTTGAAGTTAAGAACAATATTACTGCAGAAAAAACAAAAATATTGGTGGACCACGTGGAAAATCTGGAAGAACGACTTAGAGCCTACAATTTAGAAATCGATGGTGTAAAGGCTTATCCCAACGAAAACCTCAAAAGCATTATTGAGAAAATAGCTGATAAACTAGAAACAACTGATCAACTAAACAATATTGATGTCTTTCACAGGGTTCAAACATATAATAAGGACAAAATTGAACCTATTATCATAAAATTCACATCTTTGAAAGCCAAAGAAATCTGGATAACCAAAATGAAGGAGAGAAAAAAACTACAAAAAAAGGACATTTATCAAGATAATGATTATTCCAAAATCTACATGAACGATAATCTTACAAAAATGAAAAAAGAACTATTTTAGAAATCTAAGCAAACAGCAAAAGCAAAGGGCTATAAATTCACTTGGGTAAAAAACAGCAAGATATTAGTGAGAAAGGATACAACATCTAGGATCCTCAAAATAACAAAGGAAGAAGACCTAACAAAGCTATAAAAAAAAAAAAAAAAAAATGGTCAATAGAATGACAGACGAACAAAAATCAAACTCTTTCCATAGTATTGATGATTGGTTCGAGTCAGGTAAGACTACCTTGTACAAATCTGATCAAATGACAATATTATGTTTAAATATCAGAAGCTTAAGAAAAAACTTTGATTACTTCATTTGTAGCATTAGTAAATTCTTGGATCTAATTGACATTATTGTTTGGAATGAAGTGAACATTAAAAACTCAGAAATGATCTGGTATCTAACCATTCATAAACTTAGAATTGAAAAAAGAGGAGGTGGCATCATTATATTTTATAAAAGTAACCTCAACATTACAGAACACTTAATTAACACAACTAATTACGAAAATATAACTTGCGAAATAAAGCATAATGGGAAAGGTAACAAAGAAGATAAACTCATATTACTATCAATATACAGACCCCCTCATCTTGATAAAGGCAGCTTTTGTAAAGAATTAGATAAGAATTTAGATCAACTAATCAAACCTTCAAACATATACTGGTAATTGGTGATATTAATGTTACACCGAATCCGTGAAATTGCCTATTGCGTGAAATCGGCAAAAAATTGCCGAATTCATGAAAAGTGCAAGCCCGTTGCTTTATTCATGAAATAGTCAAATTAGTTGCCGAATCCGTGCATTGAGCAACAATGTTCTTGCTTTTTTCATGCATTGAGCAAAGTACACAGTGGCGCTCCAGTGGTGTTTTTTTGCAACTAACCGTTTACTTGAGCAAAACGTCCAGTTGAAGGACGTAGAATTGAAAGAAAATAGAAAGAATAACGACACCTTAAACTAATTTTATTAAAAGGTAGTTTCACGATTTGCATCGTGCGTAATCATCGTATGAATTTTCACGATTTGCATCGTGCGACATCATCGTATGGAAATGGTCGATTTTCAATATGTTACGGCGCACTGCACTGCGCAAGCGCAATAGTTGTTTAGTTTCTTCGATTGCGAGTTTCTTTGAACACATACAGACTGTCACCGTCGTGCTTCATCCGATTCATAACAAGGATTCCGGAAACTTAGAAACATCACTCATGTGTTAAATTGAATTTGATTTGTATTTTTAAATGATTTTTTAAATAAAGAAACTTCAAAAGAGGCATGGATATTTGTAACCGAGAACCGATTGATAGCACTGTATTTGTATATTGTATTTTTAAAGGTTTGTTAAATAAAGATAGCTAGATTAAAAGAGGCATTGATATTTGTAACCTTTTTGACTTGAAAATTAAATACATCAAATTATATATTACAATATTTAAATTTACTAAAACGCATTCAGCAAATAAATAAAAATGTCCAAGTTATGACACAACCCAAATCCATGCATCTTAATACAGATTCAAGTTAAATTCGACATCCGTTTCAAAATTACTTCTGCAACTGTCAAAATGACAATTTAAGAATTCCATACACTTACTGCTCATTGCACGCATTCGGCAGCTAATTTGCCCATTTCATGAATAAAGCAATGGGCTTGCACTTTTCATGAATTCGGCAATTTTTTGCCGATTTCACGCAATAGGCAATTTCACGGATTCGGTGTAACATTAACATAGATGTAAGTAAAAAAATTCCCAACTACGAAACTTTAAATTATCTAAAAATATGCTCTACTCATGGCTTACAACACTATATCACAGAAACCACCAGAGAATCCACGACTAAAAACCAGCATTCTGAAACCTGTATACATCACTGCTTTGGAAAAATAAAAGATTCCATCGTAACAGGTTATGTAATTGATAACAATATCTCAGATCATAATATGATACTTATCACATTATCAAATACCAAAATTAACTTTCCCACCAACAACGAAAAAAAAATTAAGCAGAAATTAATTATGCCTATATCTGACGTTGCCTACTTCAATTCACAAATAAGTAAGTTGTTAGAAAAACAACATACCTCACACTATCATGATGTAAACAAAACTCTCAAACATTTTTATAAAATTCGCTACAAATCCTGCATGAACACAAGACAACATATCAATACAAATGATAGTGATTTCGCTAATGCTAAGAAAAATCAGAACCAAAAATTTAAACAAATATGGATGACAGATGAGATTTATAAACTCATAAAAGAAAAAGATCAGCTATATAATAAACACAAAAACAATCAAACGAACATTGCATATGCCCTTGAATACAAAAAGGTCAGGAATTTGACAATGAACTTAATAAAAAAAAACAAAGAAAAATATTACTCTGATCAGCTTGAAAAAAAATACAACAATAACAAAGAATACTGGAAAATAATAAACGATGCAATAAATACAAGCAAAAAAGAAAACACAGACAATAATTTATCTTATATCATAAATAAGCAAGGCACAGACAAAACACTGGAAGATTTTGGAGTACATTTTGGCAATATTGGCAACTTAAAAGAATGCAAATGTAACAGCAATTTTCTAAATTATAACCTCAACACACCTTCAGGCTCTATAGTACTAAATGAAATGTCTCCAAATGATGTGAATAGAATTTTAATCAATATGAAATCAAGTAAATCAGTTGGACTGGACAAAATACCTATAAAGGAAATCAAAGAACACATCGAGTCGTATACAGAAATCATCTGCGAAATCTCAAAACAAATCATAAAAACATGTAAGTTCCCAGAAAAATGGAAGTGAGCAAAAATTATCCCCATTTACAAAAGTGAGAAAAACTTCGATAATCAACTACCGTCCTATATCAGTCTTACCTAACATCTCCAAAATCTTCGAATCACACATAACAAACATCATATACAATTTCATAGAAAAAAATAAAACCATAAACACTAACCAGTACGCCTATCAAAAAAATTCCAGTACCACAAACTTATTAGACGACTTCAACGAGTACCATCCATCCATCCATAGTTTTCTGTCCGAAGACAGGTCCAGTTCTATGGAGGTCTCACATGGATCTCCTAGAAACACCTGAGGAAAGATACTGGGAGTGGTTTCCCGTTGCCTGCCCCCAGGACGCCATTAAGGAATGACGTCAGACCGAAGAGAAAGTGAAGAAGAGGCTGGACAACACAGGAAAGGAAATTGAAACAGCCATGCCACTGCCGGGATTCGAACCCAGGTACTGGCGAACAGTGCACGGCTGGCCGCCGCCGAGACCGCACGACCACGCCAGCACGGCTCAACGAGTACATAAACACTAATTTAAACAAAAGCAAAATATTATCCATTGTATTTATAGACTTTAAAAAAGCCTTTGACTCTTAAATCATGCCATACTGATAAAAGAATTAGAAAAACATGGCATTCGAGGTAACGCACAAAAATTGATAAGTAGCTATTTAAAAAATAGAAAATTCAAGGTATCCATTAAGAACAACCTAAGTAAGTTCTACAAATTAAAAACAGGAATCCCTCAAGGATCTAATCTTGGTCCGTTATTATTCTTAATTTATACGAATACAATATTCACGACACTCAAATACTCCAAAGCGTTTGCCTACGCAGACGACTTCATAATAATAAATGCTTCCGATGAAATGGAGACTATTCATCAAAGAACTCAATACGACTTAGATCAAATTGTCAAGTGGACCCATGACTACAAAATGGAAATAAACCAAGCAAAAACAAAATTCATGGTAATCAAAACTAAAAACAAAAACGTAAGCACCATACCAAGCTTAAAAATACACACATTTGAGTGTCTACACAAAGACAATGAACAAACCGTTAATTGCAGATGTGAAGTATTGGAAAACATAAACAATTGCAAATATCTTGGTATTCATATTGACAATAAATTTACATGGCATATTCACATAATCTCAATACTCAAAAAACTCAACACTTACACTTATATTTTCAAGAAAATTAAAAATTCTTTTCCTTTAAAAGCAAAAATCTTAATTTATAAAGCTTTTGTTGACTCAACAATAAACTACGGCATAATTAACTGGATAAATGCTAACAAGAACGAAATAGACTTAATAGACAAATCAATAGATAACATACTAAATCAAATCTTCCCTAATTTCAAGCAAATGTCACGCTCTGAAAAACTTGATATCCTAAAAAAAACACAAAATATTATATCCACGACAAAAAATAATATACACAATTACACTAAAGAATTATTTTACTCTTCTAAATAACACCGAATGCACAACGCACTATCCAACCAGAAACAACTTCTATAATAAACCAAAATTTGAACAACCCCGAAATAACTACGGATTAAGATTAAAAAGTAAAACAATAGTAAACATATTTAATCAATTTGACAAAGATCTAACCAATCTAACAAATTTTAAAGACTTAAAAAGAAAACTCTTTAATTACATCACAGAAAACAAGATAAAATGGCTCAAATAAGTACATATCTTTAAAATCCAAACTCCAGAAAATATCTCGCTTTTGTACAGAACTTCTCTAAAACTTCCTTAAAAGCACCTACCTAACCAACTATAGCATTGGTTATAAAAAAACAAAAACAAAAACAAACAAACAAAAAACAAACAGGAAGTTGTAGCGAGTAGAAATATTTAAATACTTATCCTCGTATTCTTGAACTTTTATAATATTAATGTATATCCGTACCATACGCAACTATTTTAATTTAAATACATATCCTCTTATTCTTGAACTTTTATAATATTAATGTATATATGTACTACATGTAAATATTTAAATTACATTTAAATATATATCCTCTTATTCTTGAACTTTTATAATTTTAATGTATATCTGTAATATATATAAGTCTGAACATGCACATATGTGTATTTACGCTCCTGTGTGTGTACATTATACATATACACAGAGACATATACACATGTCTGCATCTTCATATTAGAGTGAATGTTCCGAAATGTTTTACATTTTATTGATTGTTCTGTGTAGATATATAGATTACATGTACATTGCATCATATTATCAACCATAAATTAATCAGTTTGTAACTATTAAACTCCAGAACCTACTGACAGGGAAATTTCCCTAGTAGGACTGTAAAAAACTCAAATTATAAAAATAATAAATAAAAAAATAAAAAAAATAAATAAATGATTCAGCTACTTTGATACTTATATGGGTCATAGAATTGGGAAAGAAACACACTACGGACTAGAAATTCTCTTCTGCATCCTATACAGCCATCGTATTAAATAAATATATAATTACAAACATAGAAAAACAATGAGCGAATTTTCATGCTGTCTTTTTCTGTCCCTCCATATTATCAAGTTATAAATTAAAATTATAGAATGGGGAAATTTTTATATAATTGAAACTGAGCAAAGAAAAAAGCCTTGAAAGATAAAATTATTTAGAATTTCATGAAATATATTAACACTAGCACGGTACCGTAGCTTGGCTCCGGAAACCCTTACATATATAGCATTCAAAAATACAAACTTTATTTATTTAGCAAATTAATGTTGAGATGATCGGAGAATTCCCAGCCCGTTGTGGATTCTCCGGATAACTCAGATGTATTGCGGGTTGGCGCCACATAACAAAAATTTGAAGCGAAAAATCACATTTTTGCATGATTCGTGCAAACGCAGAAACGTTTGTGAATGAGTGATATATCGTTCGATAGCACTTTCAAATACCTACATTTTCTCAATATAAAATGTTCTCTTCCAACTTTTATACTTTTCGTTTCAATTGAGAAAAAGTCAAAATTTGACTCTTTAAAAGGCGACATCATGGAAATCAAAAATTTTTTCGAAAGATTTTTGTAGCATTTTGTTTGGCTTAAAAAATCTATATTTTACCGCTTGCATGACCAATCTATCTCTCATAGTTTGGCCACAAACTTGGAAAAACGTAAAGTCTTTTGACAATGACAGATAGAATAATACATTTATAACAAAGATTATAAGAACTGCCATTAAGATGGTGCTTGTAAATGACAGCAGCATGTAAACTTTCTTAACTTGATAAAAAATATATTATAACTTGGCAAAATAAACTACTCTTTTTTCAATATCTTACCCACACCAGCATATTGTAGTTTTGGTCTATCGTGTTTAAATAGAATTAAAACAAGAAAGTATTGAAATGTAATTTTTAGTGGAACTAGGTCTGTCCGTACTTCCATGATTACAATATCTCAAAAATTATACATCTTATAAAGCTGAAAATTTAGAGATAGGTGTAGGTTGTTATAACAAAGATCCCTAATGGTTTTGGTACAAATGGGACAGGTAGGTTGGGAATTACAGACCAAAAGCCATCAACATAAGTGAATGAACTTACTTTGAATGAAAGGGTTTTTTTTATAACAACATTTCCGCGTAAACATCAATTTTACATAGGCTTACGAATATAGTATTTGTAAAATTATGTAATTACGAGCGTAACCGCCCCGTCAACAATGACGGAAGAACAATGCTACGGTATTCAGTTGAGATGAAATATTTTAAGTTGAAGTTTTTCGTGTTTTTAAATATTATTTTTAATTCCTTGATTCATGTTGAGAAATGTCTGTAACGACACTTCAGTTTGTCGCAGAGGTCGAGCTTCTGCATCAAATGCCTGCGCTTATATTAGGCTAAAAAATGAATTAATGAGTTATTAATTTTAGTCTGGTTCTTCTCTCACTACGTCACACACACAGAGGGAGTGATAAAGAGATATTTAACAACAGGAATACCCGTGGTCTAATAGTTAAGACGTCGGTCTTCAGATCAGAAGGTTATAGTAAGTTCGAGTACTAACGCTGACGTTTCATTTAAAAATTATTTCAATTTTCACAGGAAATTAAAATTATTTTCCAAACAGAGAGGAAGTGCGTTAGATACAGAGGATCTGAAAACTATATAAGAGATTATATAAAATTACATATATTTGTATTATTTTTTTATATTTTTTTGTGTTGTTTGTTTAGCTGACTGACTTTTTCATAAGCTTTTTCTTAAAATTCGAAATTTCTTTGGATGGATAATGGATGAATTTTGAACATTGTGGGGTTAATTCCAATTCTCTATACTAGACTCGATGGGAGTTTTTTTTTTTTGCCTTCTGCTGTAGGAATATTGATAATCCTATAGCTTCTCCTAAATAACTAAATTGATTTCGAAATCTGACACGTTCAATTAAACATGCAAAAAAAGAGCGAACAAAATTGCAAAATTACAAAAAAAAGAACAATGGATGAAACCAAATTATTCACAAGTGACATCCTGGAACAGCTGTTTCACGCTCGTTGCAAAACGTTGTTTTGTTGTTTCACGCTCGATCATCAGCCAGGAGAAGTAGCAGTAAATAACAAGGTCTCTGTACATTGTTGTTTTTTAACATTTCAAATGGGCAGTTTTGAAATCTTACGCTTAAAAAAACTTCATTGAGGCCGCTCTCGCTGGCACATGGATTTTCTCACTGGCTTTTTCATTGGTTTTTAATTGTGTATTTTTTTTTTGAGGAATCAATGCGCTTCCGATGTATTGTTCATACTAGCCTCAGTACGGAGACCTTGTTATTTACTGTGTCTTCTCCTGGCTGATGATCGTCAACGAGCGTGAAACAGCTGTTCCAGGATGTCACGTCTGAATAATTTCGTCTCATCCATTGTTTTTTTTTTAACATTTCAAATGCACAGTTGGAAGTCTTATGCTTTAAAAAAATTCATTGAGGCCGCACTCGCTGGCACATGGATTTTCTCACTGGTTTTTTCATTGGTGAGTTTTTCATTGTGTATTTTGTTTTTTGAGGCATCAATGCGCTTCCGATGTATTGTTCATACTAGCCTCAGTACGGAGACCTTGTTATTTACTGTGTCTTCTCCTGGCTGATGATCGCCAACGAGCGTGAAACAGCTGTTCCAGGCGGTCACTTCTGAATAATTTCGTCTCATCCATTGTTTTTTTTTTTAACATTTCAAATGCATAGTTTGAAGTCTTGTGCTTTAAAAAAATTCATTGAGGCCGCACTCGCTGGCAAATGGGTTTTTTCACTGGTTTTTTTTTCATTAATGAGTTTTTCATTGTGTTATTTTTCCTTAAGGCACCACAGCGCTTCCGATAAATTGAAGTATTTTTCCAATAAGGCTTCTGTTTCCAGGCAATCTTGGCTTCCAAACTATGGTAGGACAAGTTTTAAACAGATCAAGCATGTTAAATTCAGTTTATCTGTCAAAATTCAGTCTGTCGGTCTGTTTTTCCCTAATAACATAGCAACCAGTGAGTGGATCTCCTTGAAATATTGCTTACATATTTATGGACATAAGGCTATCTAACTTTTGCAAAATAATTGGAAAATCATTGTCGAGAGTACAGTGGCCCGTTGATGACTTATCCACTTTCGATGAAGTCGGCACCATTGCAATCTTGTGCTACGGTGATAGCGAGACGCAGACTACAGCCTTCAAGAATATAATTCTCGCCCGAATTTGTTGGGATATTCGCGTTCCTGTGGAGGAATAGAGGCGATTCACAAGCCGACCATACGTGGTTCAACGATTACGATTGGCTATTACAGCTAAAAAATCTTTTCTTCCTCTGTCGTCGTAGATAGAGGAAGATTTCCTCGCATGCGTGAGGAACACATTTCAATGGTTTCAAATGTTCCCCGGGGATAGAGTTTAACACTATGGGCAATTCCAAAATCATGACAACATTAATTACTACGCGGCCTTCAAACTTTTCAATAATTCCCCGCGTGAAATCATCTAGATGATGTGTTTGTGATAAATCGAAAATTTCACGTTCGTCACTTCTTTCCTTCACGGCAAACGATCCTTTCATGCACAATTCAGCTACCATGCCAATTTTCCTTTTAACCATTTCAAGTGATACTACGTGATCTCCGTGTGCATGATTCGCAGATTTGCATGTGCGCCACGATTCTACTGGTCGTCCTCAGCTACGCAAATTGCCACAAGGTGTTTCATCTGATTTTCTGTTTGTAATCATTAGAACTAGTGGTCGTCCTTAGGGTTTTGAACTCCTGTATATATTATAATGATTTGAAAGAGGTTAGATTATTATAAATCCTAAGGATAAAGTTAAATATAAAGAGGATTTAAAATTAACTGAGCTGGTTGAAGAAAATAATTTATAACTACTCAATGGAAATCGGACTTATTTTGTATTCTTCTTCATATCTTCGTAATATTTAATATAAAGTACATTAGACTTCATAAAATACTCTTTCATTTATTTCGCAGTATATCGCAAACTTCTAATCATTTTGCTTTCTCAAGCGTCCTTTTTTTTGAATTATTTCAACAATAAGTCTGTCTACATTTGTGACAACAAATAAGCAACAGTAATGATACATTAATTTCTTTTTCATTATTACAGAATAAAGATAAACAATTTGCAAGAAATCTGTTCAATTTTTAAATTATACAGTAAGTGTGTTTTCATTATTACATTATAAAGATAAATATTTACAAGAAATCTGATTCAATATGGCAATGATACTTTATTTAATTTTGAATTACTGTACTAATAATAACAAGTTGTTAAAGAAAGACTTATTTTGGTAATAAGAGGGGTTCAGTTGGATATTTTCAAACAATCTATTCTCCATAAAGGATTTTAATTTCGAGATTTTATCAATCCCAATTTCAGATCGTATTTTTAACGACCCATTTGGGAGGTATTGTGATAGTGACCAAAATCGCTATCACAGTTTTTCCTATCCGTCCGTCCTTATCTGTCCACCCCTAACAACTTCCGAATGGAAGGTAGGATTTCACCATCGTAATCAGAGGCTCAAACAATGTAGGAAAGGGGTAATTTGAGGGACGAACACCCCCCAAGTTCGAGATATTTGGCAGTGTTGTCATTGTACCCTCCTAAAAACTCCCGAACTAAAGATCGGATCGACAAATGAATTTTACTAACGTTTTCATAGGAATAACAGCGTAAAAAGGAAATTTTAGGGGCCAACACTCCCCCCCCTCACTTTACCTAAGTTCTAAAAACACTATAAATACAATGGTATGGGGTTTTTTTCTCCCCTTTTCCTGTAAAAATTAAAACAAAAAAATCAACTTCGAAAGCGTTGGTCAACTGTGATCCGCAATAAAGTTTGGATAAAAAACTTACTAAAATAATCTGCATTTTCTTTCCCTAAGAGCAAACGCTTTTACAGTAAAACTCTCAATTCCGGCCCTGGATAATCCGGCACCCAAGGTAATCTGTCCTGGTCCTCAGTAATGTTTTTTTTTTAATAACTAAATTCGTTTCCCTATTTTGAGTTAACTCGGCAGGAAGTTATGGTTTTTAGAAGACATTCTATCGAAACATGTTCGTAGCGAGTAAAACAAACAGCGATAACTTATTATAGTAAAGTGAGAAGAACAATAGCATTTATTGACTTACATTTTAATATTTTTATATTAGATTAAATTATAATTTTTCATGTAAACTTAAAACCTTAAAAAAGACATTACAAACTAGATTTTTTTTTCTTTTACAGTTACTGCAAAATTATGAAAATTGGGTTAAATTAATTACATCTGGCAATTATTTGAATTATTGAGCTATTGAGATATTTTAAGAACACTCTCGGTAGTCGGACTTTTCTGTAATCCGGCCAATTGGGCGCCATACTAGGCCGGATTTAATATGTTTTAATATTAATCCAAAATCTGATGTGAATCATCCATCTACTGTCTAAAGATGAAAAGAACCATTTTTACAAGTAGGTTTTATATATGTTTAAATAAGTATTTATAAAATTAATAAAACGGAATTGGTACAACTCATTTAACATTTATCGATATTGACAAAGCATTTGATAATTTCAGTTAAAAACAGTAGTATGCAATGGAAAAAAGTGGTTCACACATCTATTATAAACAAGCACAGCCTTTATGAAAATTCAAAATTATTATTGATACGGAAAAAAATCATTACCATAAAGGAATAAGACAACAGTGTAATATCTCCCCAAACAAAAATGCAGACAAAAAGTGTAAGCAAGTGTAAAAACGAAAGATCAATGTTACTTAAATATAACGATATTTACAAACGATCAGGTGATTATATATTAGTAAAGACAGACTACACGGAACTATCTATAAGGCAAACGCCGTTCTACATATATTTTAAAAATATCAATTAAAAAAAAAACATTCTTAGAAATAAAAACATTTTCAATTAGTCATTGAAAATCAAAGAACAGGTTTCGCATTTCTAACATAATGTTACTTCCTAAAAACACAAAGTCAGCGAACAAAATCAAAAAGTACCAAAGAATATGTGGCACAAGTTCTTTGAAAGGAAAAAAAAACAACCAAATTAAAGACATGGTATTGAAAGTTTTATGAGGTAATGACAGTATCGCCGCTGATAAAATGATGGGAACACGGAAAAAAAGAATTAACCTAACATAAGCATCAGAAATTAAATTTCTAAGACATGTGAAAGGATGTATTAAGAACAGATTGAATCAGAAATGATTACTTAAGAAAGGAACTAGATGTCGAGGCAAATACAGAGAAAATAACACAATACAAAATGTAATGGAAAGAATAAGGTCCTCAAATAGAATTCCTGAAGAGTACAGCAATATTACAATGTTTAAAGTTTGAAGGTTGCATTCTAAATATATATATTCGTTTCAAGTACCGTTTTTTGCGTGTTTTTGTGCCTCCTTTTTGTTTGATTAATAGCGGTGCTATTTCATCTTGAATAACTTTTGTCTCTTTTAAAAAATATTCCAGTTTCCGATGAAATCTGATACGTAACAAGACTAATAATAAGATAGACTGTTTTTCAGTCTAGATTTACAGTGATTACAGCATTCATAAAGAGTCTAGTCAAATTAGCTCAATTAATTGGGTTAACCTCAAATTAATTGCAAAATACAATTTCTGTGAGTGGATTCTTATTGAAAATTTTCCGTAGAAAATGATGGTGAAAAGACTACCACTTTACGATGACGCATTAATCCAATACAGCGGATTTTTCAAAATGGCTGTCCATTATTTGAGGTGTAGAGTATAAATGTTTATATGCACATGTGTGATATCATTTTATATGTTTTTTGGGACGAAATAATCAAAAATACCATCAAAAATTGTTTCTGATGAAAATAATTATAATAATCGGAATTAATACAATAAACAATGATAATTATATGTAAATATGCCAAACACAGTTTTGACATTATTTTTTATTTATATTTTTTTGTTTCATATTATTTGAAAAGGATGAAAAATTTCCAAAAGATAATATAGTACAAAAATAGTATATAATTTCAATCATCGTCCAAGTTCATCTTCCATGAAATTGCAACAGCTTATTCCTCGAGAATCCGTTCTCGCACCTGTGCACACTACTCCCTGTCTTTTGCATGCACATTGCAGAGTTGCACAATGACTCTTGATACAGTTTCATTTCACAAATTTAATAAATGATCTGGTGCTAGTGCTTGACTCATTCTAATGGGAGTCAATCTTCCAGTTTTCACTTCAAATCCCCACTGTAATGATCCATATGAATACCCATTCACTGATGTACCTGATGATATACTCTCAGAGAATGAAATGTGCATGCATCCTCTGTAGGAGGCAAGACTTCCGGTTTCAAATGTATTGTTGATTTTGTTGCCTTTGAAGTGAAAGTTCGAAGTCTCATATCATGTGGTGTGCTGTCTCCTGTTTTTCCTCCGTACAACCATATAATGGCATTAAGACCAGCATTTTCAATTTCTTCTGTTGATTTTTGTGAAGTTTGGAATACAGCAGCACTTTCTTTGAAGCTGCCTGATTTTCTTAGCAACTTTATGGAGTCACTTTTTCCTAATCCAAATAGTTTGGAGGTGGTATCACATACTAATATGGCGTGAGCAAATAAGATGTGAGAGCAGACGTCATCACCTAAAGCTTTTGCTATTTTCATAATATCGTGCTTTTGGAAGATTTCTTTGGTTCTGGGCAAAGGAAAATATCACATACGTTTTGTTGAAAATAAATGAAGATTAGTATGAGAAGAAAAGTGTCCTCGCCAACAATTGCTGTAGGATGTTTTTTGGCCGACTTTACAGCCTCCATAACGACCATGACGTCTGCATCACTGCTCTGATGAGCTTGCTTTCTTTTACACCCAGCTTCTTCTAATTTTTCTGATAACTGAGCAATGAAGGGTTGTCTATTTTCATTGTTACTCAGAAATAATTCTTTCTGGTTGGCAATGGAGGTAGAAGTTAAGAAATTTACTTTACGTCCTACAATACCTCGGTATCTTTTTAGATGGGCTTCTGATTTTGTAGAAAACTTATCTGCATATTCCGCGAATAATATTATTGCCTGGCCAAACTTTGTTACCACATATCCTTCATAGGCACAAAGCAGCTCATGGAATGTCTGATTCTGAATCCAAGGAAGGCGATGTAGTAACCAACCCCATCAATGACGAAATGCATATCTTCGGGCATGTTTGCAGTGCCTGGCACTTGCTATTTAATATAATTGGCAAGCTGTGATTTCCCAGATTCCCTCCCAATCCATCCCACTAATCTGAACACAAAGCAACAGATGCTGAAACAATAGTTCAGGTTCAATAACAAAGGTTTCTTTTTTCAATTTAACATATTGGCCTGATTTAATTGGCTTAACCAGTTTGCTTTTATATAAAAAGTTACTGGTAATAGTTATTTTCACATTTCGTGATATAAGTCGACAAGAAAATTATGTAAAGTTTGTCTGTAATTGTAACATATTCCGCCATTATTTTATATTATTGTCATCAGAAACAACTTTTGATGGTATTTTTCGTCCCAAAAAGCATGTAAAATGATACCACACATGGGCAAATAAACCTTTATACTCTAATATCTCAAATAATTCAACGCCATTATGAAAAATCCGCCATATCAGATTAATGCTTCATCGTAAAGTGGTAGACTTTTCACAATCGTTTTCTAAGGAAAATTTTCAATAAGAATCCACTCACAGAAATTGTATTGCAATTAGTTTGTGGTTCCGCGACAAATTGACTAGACTAAACACTGAAATAGTGTTGTGGAAATTAAGGAGTGTTGTACAATTAACCCTGACTCCAAAAGATATTATTTGTCACAGGCTGCTTTAAGCTTTCATGTGAAACTAGAGTATATTCAAAAAAACGAACTAAGACAAAAGTTTTAAAACACATGCATATATTCTTAATCAAAGATCATATAGAATTATCACTTGTCTCTAATTCACTTGTATGATCAACTACTTGTAAAAGATAAACCTTTCAAAGTATCTTCTTATTAACATAGGTAACCTTTTCGCTGAATAGATAATAAAAGTCTCTTTAGTTAATCTTGAAGTACTGTCAATTAAAAGTCTTGAACCTTTAAACTTATACTTGTGACTTGTATTAGCTAATCTTGTATTCTTGGGAGAATCTACGATGGTAAATGTAATCTTGTCTTTTTACCCGTCCGTGTTTGGATAATTAAACATTTACTTACAGTTCCTGATGTTGGGTTACCACCGGCCTATCCTTTCAATGTCCAGCCACTTATCGGAACAGTTGAATAAGGTCGAATTGATAAACTTCGGATTCTTCTACTTTCGAATGCTCCGGGAGATTAGTTTACGATTCATATTACGCCTTAAATCGTCTTCATCAAATCAAACTTCTGATCTCCACTTCAATACATCACACGAATGATCATTCGTATCTTATGATTGGAATTAGGAATTTAAACTTAACATAATTCCTAAGATCTTCTAACGGAAAAAATCTGAGTACCTCATCACTCATTGAGTTTCCATTCTTTCTCCACATCCATTACAACTCATTGTTATCCTCAATGCATCTTGAGTTCATTGTTCAACAATCATCACTGCCTAACGTAAGTCATATCACGTTTTCCGTTTCACGATGATTATTGCTATGTTCATTTATTTCCCTTTGTATTACACAGGATTTGATTGACTAGGCTTAGTATTGCTTTTCGTTTGAAATCAGTCTAGAAACAATTCAGGTATATATTTCCTAATTCAAACTTACAAATAGTCAGTGCAGTAACAGAGCGTTTCTGACCATGTTTAGATCAGAACATTACCTTTGAAAAAAAAAAGATTGCGAACATTGTTGTAACGAAAGAATAAAATAAAATGATCAGAAAGCAATTATGGAAGAAAAAAAGTAATTAAAAAAAATCAGCTTACTGGAACAATCAGAATTGCAGTAGCTGAACGGGATAAATCTGAATAGAGGGCCATTCCATACCAAGTCATCCAGGGCTGACACCCACTTGCCAGAGATTTCTTTGAAAAATTATATGTTCAATGTATACAATAAGTTAGGAAAAAAGACAAAACTTTATCCTTTTCTAACAATTAGTTTCAGAGTTATAGCCTTTTAAAGTTTTAGTTGACTTGAACTTCCGAGGACAATTTGGGCACCGAACGAGCTTGTACGTAATTGCGTTTTCTGGATAAAATCAATGTTTATAAAGCTAGAGGTTTGAAACTTCATTCATTTGTTCTTAATTTCATACAGAATATGATGACACTATCAATATTGAAATTAAAACCTTCGATCATAGTGAAAACATGTACTAAAAATAAAGAATATATTTTTTCGAAACTGTGACATGCATAAAGAAAAGAACTTACAGCTAAAATCTCTCTCCAGATACCCTAACACAACCATATATCACTGGAAAGAGTATAAAATTATCTTTTAAATGGTGAAATAAGATTGTTGGGGTTTTGAGTTTTGAGAGTTGTATAGCAATGTAAATTAACAAATAGTGTTTACGCTAGGAATTGTTACACTTACCAATGTTGGGAGTAAAATATGGTTTTATGGCCTTAAAGTAAAAAGTACAAGATTCTAAAAAGTCTACTTAGTCTATAGATGGAACAATAAAGGGGTAAAGGTGAATATAAATAAGCCTATGGTCATGCCAGTCTATGGTTAGTAGGGCTCGATTTTTTCCTAGTCACCAAAAGTCTGGATTAAACAAAGTCAGCTGTAAAACAAGTTTGAGACGATTGAAACTTAAATTTTTACTTTTGTGTAAGTTATTGAAAGTCTTTCTCAAATGAAGTTTTGAAGTTGTTCCAATTCTTGATTATTTCCTTCCTCGATTTGGAATCAATCGTATATAACCTGCCCAATTGTGAGGCTATTTCTGGAGGGTTTATGATGCATAGTAGAAGAGCTGGTGGAACAGGACACTGGTCTTCTTTTTGAGGTCAAAAGAAATTTTGAGCTGGCCCATGCGATGCATAAATTTTACATTATAGTCACCGTATTCCTCATTAAAATGTTGAACCCTTCCAATCAACCAGTGGCTCTCATACGCACATGCCACAAAAGAGTGGAGATTTGGTTCTACAGGTGGTCGTATATTTTTAAAAATGTTTTGCCTCAAACAAATATCAATGTCTGAGCTAACTCTTTTTGTTGTTATTTCTTCATTTGTAGCAGGTTTAAAAAAGTGAAAGCTTCTTGTTCCTGCAATGGTTTCGCCAGATTCATGGCGACTTTCAAGAGCTTTCTTATTGATCTCAATATCTTGTTCACTTAAAAAGAAGAAACTTATTTTTGAAAACAGGTTTTTACAAAAATTGTACATGTGTTCTGCATTTACTATCTGATCACTTTCTTTAGTGCTTTGAAGGTTTTTCTTCGTTACGGTCCTTTTAACTGTGCCCCCAACGCCTTCACACACAGTTTTGCCGTGACTAGTTACATGAAATGACCAACTGCTTTTTAGTAGAAAGTCTGTTTCATGGCAACACAAGTTTATCATAATTTAAAAATTTTTATACTGTGCACTGCAGCCATCAGTAAAGTATTCATCCTTTTCTACTTGTGGAAAGTTCAACTTAACAAACTCCATAAGTTTTTCTTGTACTAAATAAACAAATGCTACATCATGTTTTAAATCATCTTAAATTGAAACACGATGATGTTTCTTTTGTTGTGTTATCTTCATTTTTTGAATAAATCACTACTGGATGTATTGAACAGCTTAAGTGGCTCCAGTGATAAGACTGCACTTCGTTTTGCAGAACCAAAATTTTAATTTTCTGCAAAGTCCATCAGCACTAAAACTTTTTCAGACGCTAAATTATCCTTCCTGTGCTTCATGTAAGAATTTTGAGCTTGTTCTAAAAGAATGAGGGAAAAGAGATTCAATTTTCCGAATAATATATTCAATGAATTCTTGACGAGGAAGTAGCATTGTCTGTAGCTTCATTTGACCATCACTTACTGTGAAAATTTGATTTCATCTTCATCATCAAAATCTGCTACGATGTTATCACAGCATGCAATCTCTATTCTGTCGGTTACAAACTAACTTATCCACCATATTATGGAAAGATTCTTTATCATGCTGATTCATTGCATTAGCTTAAAGCTTCACATTTTGGTGATTTAAGCACACACATACACAATGAGTGCCTGGTGAACCAGCCATTTTGGTCTCAGAGAGAAAAATTAGAAAATCCTAGTTTCTGCTATGGATACCTATTCTTAAAAGCAATAAATAGTTCATGCAGATTGCATAAAAAGTCTTTTCTGCATGTACACATTTTTTTCAATACTAACACAATTTTTAACACCTGGCATCATGTAAGAAAATTCATCATCCTGGTAAAACTCTTTTATAATATATATTGTCTCTTCAGGGACCGTCTTTAGGTTCTGGCAACGCCAAAATGCAGAGCTTTAGCTTTTTGCACCAAATATTCTGACACATTAAATTCCTCTGCTACTTTCCGGCGAGACCAAGACTTTGGAGCGACTGTCAAAACCTTTACTTTTTCACGCCTACTCAAGTGTGTCTTTAACTTCTCTTTCATAATATTAACTAAATAATCAAGATCAGCAGATTGTTTCTTTAAATCATTTTCTTTTTTTGAGCGTCACTTGATGATTCCCTGCGAGAATCCTTTATATGTAAGACATATGATAGCTTGGGTTTTAGCCTGTTTAAACTTTTTTTTTGCATATTTTCCCTTTGAGCAAGCGGACAATGGAGTTACATCTAATCCTAAAAGAGTCTCGTTCAGTTTATCTTTCACAAATACTCTTTTTGCCGTTTTTAATTCATCTTCAATTTCATCATCATGACTTACAACCATTTCTTTATTTATCTGGCTTTGGGTCAGGGTTTGCTTTTAATAATGATTTTCGACAGCTACTGCACAGCATCTTTCCTGGCACTAAAATAATGTTTCTATTTACCTTAACCTCTTTCGCTTTTTCTAAAGTTATTACCCTCCATTGTTTTTTTTCCTTTGATAACGGGCCAGAATGACTCTTAAACGGATCACAACAAGTTTTTTTTTGGTTCTTTTCATATTATTAACTATTAAAAAATTATCTGAAAAATAAAAAAAATAAAATAAAAATAAATAATTATGTAAGTAAACTATATAATGTTAAATCTGGGGTCCCACAGCGTTCTAACTTGGGACCTTTACCATTTAATATTTATATGGATTCTTTAAGTAATTGCGTGAACCTCTCAAATATTTTTATCTATGCGGATGATGTCCTTATTTTTGCGGAAGATATTGAACAATTAAATACATACAATAAATTGCAAATAGATTTAAATAATGTAAATAAATGAGCAATAAATAATCATATGACTATAAATATTAAAAAAACTAAGATCATGTTCAGGAAAAATAAAAATAAAATTATTCATAAAAAAACCTTATCATATGTTACATAATATTACATGCAAAAATATTGACAGTATCTGCCCTATAAATAATTATCAATGCAATTGTGAAAAAATTGAATACATAACACAGCAAAAATATTTAGAAATCTTTATTGACGAGAAATTTTCTTGGAATGAACATTATCAATATGTCATTAAAAAATTAAATACGTTAACGTACCTATTCCATAATTTGAAAAATATAATTCCATTCAAACAAAAGTTAATTGTTTTTAAATCCTTGATTGATTCAATTCTAAACTATGGTTTAAATTGCTGGATCTTTATAAATAAGAAACAAACTGAAAATATTAATAGAATATTATTTAAAATATTAGACAAAGTTTTTGTCAATTTCAAAAACAAAGGCAAAGAGGAAAAAAATAGTATTAGAAAAAGATTTAAAATACTAACAATTGAAGAAAAATTTATTTATAAAGTAATAATAAAAAATTTCTTTGTTATAAAAAATGAAAGAAATAGAAGTAAAGAAAAAAAAACTCGAAATAACTGGTTGTGTACTCTAAACAATAATAAAATTAAGAACAACTATGACTATCGATTAAATAGTCATATCATATATAAATTATTTAAACAAATTAAATGGGAAGATTACGAGTCTCCAAAAATTAAGGATATAAAAGAAAAACTAATTTCTGATGTTATTGATAATAAGATTAAATTATAAATGTTATTAGTGAAACTTGACTTTAATATAAACAGTTAGTGCGCGAGCACTATTATTTCAAAAAGTTTACTACCATAATTATTTAAACGAATATAAGACTAGTGTTAATTAAATAGCTAATAATTTCTTATTCTCATAATTATATATTCCTATAATTTTATGTTTATTTCTTAGTATTTTTCTTATTCTTAATAAATTTAATAATCTTTTATGAATCAATTTAAACTTATGTTAATGCTTGTAATTTAATTAGGATACTTAATTTCAATTCATCAGACCTATACCACATATGTGCATTTAGTATAAGCACACATAATAGAACTAAGGAACATTAAAAAAAAAAAAAAAAAGAAATACAATTTTTTATTTAAGATAAATATTTTGTAAGAGGTAATTTCTCAAATGAAAATGTTTTTTAACGATGCCATTAATAAAAATAAAAACAAAAATATTATCGTGGGTGGAGTCAAATTCAAAATCTTTCCTGGACGTGGAATATCAATTTAAGTTTACTGGCATCTTAGAAATCTAAAGAAATATTGTCACGGTTTAAAGGAAATTAAATAAATAAATAGTGAATTGAACTAACGCAGTGGAAACGAACACACCTGTTGACTGGCCGTCGAGAGGGGGCGCTGGGCCCATGTAAACCCTCATCCCGACTCAAGAATTGAATTAAAGTTGAGGAAAAACACAACTCACAAATTGAGATTAGGAATAAATATATTAAACTAAGTCAAGGCAATAAATATAATATATAAAAAAATAATTATCTTTAAAATCACATCTCGAATTATGGAGACTGTTAGTCTCCAGCTTAGAACGGATGAACTTCACCCTATGCCGGCCGGCTATTGTTAATGAACTAAAATGAATGAATAAAAAAAAAATACACTATTTAATTAAAATGAATAATGCATGAAATTTAAGACAAAGTAATTAACACCACTTAAGTTACCACTCAAACTATGAGCATATGGTACCCTTCGATTCACTTGTAATCGTTACATATCTGAAGTAACGTCTGTCCGGCTGCACTAAATCAGTTCCTTCGGTGTAAGTCGATTGAAACAAAATTAAATGAAACTATTTACAGTCTCTAGTAAACATTAGACATTCACACGCGCACAAACTTTCCTTTTCGTTGCGATGCACCTGAACATGGCAGACACTTGGCATGTTCCCGGATGGGCACTCTGTGGGCGAGATTTCAAAAATATGGCACGCAGAACTGGGTGACGGGTAGAACAGCAGGGTCACTTCGGGATCGGGTGAGCGGTTCCATCGTTGAAACAGAGCACGGCACTTGCTTTTCGCACTCCCGAAAACACTCATCTTCCGACCCGGACTCTTCAACTTGCTTTCTTCTCACGGATTTCACTGGTTCAGGGAGCGGGGACACCTTCTCTTTTCCTCGCAACACTCCGAGGAGCCGAGCGGTCGGCGGGAAGCCCACTCTCAGCTACGAAACACGGTTAAACCATCGTATCGAGTACCGTATCAAAACTACTGTTCTCGCCTACTTTCTCACCTCGGAGTCATATTTATAAACTCGTCAATTCAGTAATTACTCGTCCAATAGGGTATCGACGTTGGAAAGCGCGCGAAAACGAGAGTCCAACGCTTTCTGATAAACTGATTATTGGCGGCATCGAGTCTAATTAAATTACTTAGCTTTTCTTGTTCCCGCTGTATTCTAAGTTAAAATACATGTAATCATAAAATAACGTTAATTAACGTTAACAATTGATCAAAGAAAGACACTGACTTTAAAAAGACAATAAATTAATAGTCTTTCGTAAATTAGAATTTAAGACATCAGAAACGAAAAACTAGATTCTAAGGATATTAAAGAACAGGAAAAGGCAAATTACTGAATAACAAACGTGGCACGGTTTAAGGAAAAGAAATAAACATTAGGAATAAAAAAAACCGTGATAATATATAAAAAGTTTTTTTGTGCTGCATCTGTACTGTATACAGTTTAAAAACAGAAATTCTGAATCAAATAAAAAAAAATTCATGCAATAATATATAATTCACTATTTCAAAATGTTTTGTTAAATGCATAAAGAGAGTGTGTTACTATCAATACATTTCATCAAATCATCACTAAGCTACTGATAATACCATTTGTTTACTTATAATCCAAAATTAAAATAGAAATATATTGGTATTTATATTTTGGCATTTGAAAGTTCTATCGAGCGATATATTACTCATTCACAAACGTTTCTGCGTTTCCAACATATATGCAAATATGTGATTTTTCGCTTTAAATTTTTAATGTGTGACTTTAATGTGTATAGCGAACCCGCTATACATCTGAGTTATCCGGAGAAGCCACAACGGGCTGGGAAGTCGTATCTTCTCCGATGATCTCAACATTAATTTGCTAAAGTTTGTATTTTTGAATGCTATATATGCAAGAGTTCCGGAGCGAAGCGAAGCTAGTTTTCATGAAATTCTATGTAATTTTATCTTTCAAGGTTTTTTTCTTTGCTCATTTCAATAAAATAAAAATTTCCTCAAGCTATAATTTTAATTTATAACTTGATAAAATGGAGGGATAGAAATAGAAAGCAAGAAAATTCGCTTATTGTTTTTGTATGTTGTTTATTTACATCTTTATTTAATACGATGGCAGTATAGGATGTAGAAGAGAATTTCTAGTCCACAGTGTGTTTCTCTCCCAATTCTATGACCCATATAAGTATCAGAGTAGGATTTCGAGTAGCTGAATTATTTATTCGTAATGTTATCTCAGATGTTAAAATTGGGGTTGCTTGATTGAGGACATATGACCTTTGCACCTGCACAGGGAAGTCAAGATTAGAGGAAAGGCGACATTATTTACTACAATCTGGAATTATTGGCGAATATTTACTTTTCAGTGATTATCATTTTTGAAAAACAATAATATGTTTTTAACATCCACATAACATAATACCCACTGATAGAAAAGCTAAGAAATCACATATCTTTAAAAGGCTGCTATAAAAAGCGCCTCCTTAACTTAATAACAACAATGGGCGAGACCAAATTTATTTACAAAGCAACATCCTGGAACAGCTGTTGTCTCACCCATTGTTGTTTATATTAATAATTCAATGTGTAGATTTAACGCAGTTTTTTCTTCCTTTTTCCTGTAATAAAAAATGCTGGGGATAATTGCAGAACCCTAATAATAAACAGAGTGGCATGTAATGAAATAAGTAAAATGGCTATAAAATTCCTGTATGTTTTATTGGCGGTATTTTTAAAATTTCTCCCAAAAACTATTTACACTGGTGATATCTATTATCACTAATATACTGGACATATTAACACTTTAGTTGCACTGGTCTAAAGTCACTATGTTCACTAATCTTTCCGCTGCACGATTTCCTGAGTATCCTCAATCGTTGCACTTTCTCACAAATTAACTTGAAGCACTATAAGAGATTATTTAATAATCTTAGCTTACTGTTAATTTTATAATTTCACTTTACACTTATAATATATGTATATTTTCATATGTATCACACATTAATCTGATTTGCATTAATTACACTGGTTATCAATTCACACGTAATTATCTTTTCACTTGTATGCAAATTAAATACTAATTACAATACTTGTATGGTATTGTATTTTTTGTTTTACTTTACGTGAACACAAATATTTACAACTTTAAATAAGCACTTGCTATTTGGTTTCATTCACCTTATGTGAAAAATTAGAATCTATTTCTAATCTTTAAGTCACGTTCTGTACAGCACTAATAAGGCACCAGTTCCTTCTTCAATTATTATCGGGTACACTTCGCCCATCCAAAATAATGAAATAAAAGTTCACTACTTACAGATTGAAGAAATTCTCGCTGACTTCACCTTTTGAAGTATTCTGAGTTGATAGGAATCGAAAGTTGAAACCACCACGCTTCGTAGATTCCTGCAGTTAATCTCTGATGCACATTTAATCCTCAACTCATTAAGTTGAATATGGCGGGTTGCTTCCTAGCCATATGATCGGTCGTACCCACAATGCTTCGGGATAACGATCTTGCACTTCCAAATACTCTAACTAATAATTCACTAAAGTTCTTTTCTACTTCTTTCACGGAACTAAAATAATGATATGAGTTCGTACACTTAACGTTAATAATCTCCGACGCTAAGCTCTTTCCGAACTGACAAAGTTATACGTTGAACTTACGGTAACTTGCTGTAGTTCAATAATTCTATTATTTAATTGTCTAATCAATCAATGGAAAATTTAGTTTTCCGGAATTATGAAATTTGGTATTTACTACCTTTCTTCCGACAGGATATTCTTTCAATTCTTCTCGTTCTTCTTTCAGGAAAAAATAATCTTAGGTACTCTTTGACTCGGGTCGTTCCACTTCGTCTTGAGGTGTCAGGCTTCCACCAGAACTTCGTTCTTCAAAAAGAGTTCAAATAAATGTGAGACGAATTATTATTTCACACAAATCACTGGCTTCAATAATCCGTATCTTCTTAAGGTGCAATTCCACTCTATCGCTTCTAATAAACTCTCCGGCTATCGAAGTCTTCTCGAAATAATTTGTTTTAAATTATTTCTACTTAATGAACCCTCTACTTCAAACTTCCTTTGGACCATTAATTACTTCGAGTTCTAAACACTATTCTTGTTCGTGTCATTGGCTGACCAAACTTTTCATGTCCTAGAATTTGAGGTTCAATTATTCAGTCACCGCAATTAACCACAATTGGGTTTCCATAATGGTCTTCGTCTCCTTCCTTTGAATATTAAGCTCTGACCGCCTTTTCTTCGAATCGACTCATCTCTCAATGAGCTCTCACTTCGTTCTGCCTAACATCCGTGTCTAATGGTTCAGTCCATCTCGAACCAACAGTTTTCAGCTTCATGAACTAACTGTTCTCGACTTCCCACACTATCTCTGTGTGTCAAATCATTCCTTGTCACTTCATTACGTCACTTCTGCTTTACGTCACACTCGCCAAAATTTACACATTTAGAATTTTCTATTGAACTCTTCCATTTTAAAATAAATAAAAAAAAATTTCTTTCAAGTAATTTAAATCCAAATGAAATAAATAACTTCAACTTATAATAATTAAATTATTTTCCATTCAATAATTTAATATATCACAGCAAAAAAAAATTAAAAAAAAACAACAACTTTTAAATCATTCAAAGTTTTATCAACTTTGAATTAAAAGGAAAATAAAAAGAATTAACTTAAAGGAATAAAACAAGAGTGGCAGAGTCTCCTCCCTATAATTACACCGACGGCGGGTCTTCACTCCACTGCCTATTGGCATTAAGGGGAACCAAATTGAGGCGGGCGCGGTGAACGAAACACCAGTCGCCAAACGTAGTGAAGGACCCACTCGTAAATTGGGTAATTCTTTTCTCCTTATGCTCAAGATTATGATCAATGTTGATACTGTCATTACCTTATAAAACTTTCATTACCATGCGTATTATTACACCTTTACTGAATTTACATATTAATAAATGCTGATGTAAATTAAATAATATCTCTTGCAATAATTGTCATTATATTAAATATTTATGAATTTTTTTTTTGTTTATTCATTTTTGTTAACATCTTAGACCATTCCTTATCATGGCTTCAACTCTCATGGCGAAAACGATTTTGCCTTATTAAAATTTGGACATCTTGAAATCATTAGAATTAATATCCACATCAATACCATCTGTTTACCTGACAAAGCTATCAACTATCAGAAACACACTGTTTTGTAGCGGGTTGAGGTTATTTGAATTCAGGTAAGTTGAAGTCATTATTTTCTTTGGATTACTGCTTGTATATTATTTATTAGTGCATTAACTAAATTAACAATTGAAATTTATGTCCGTTATTTAATACCGAATGAGTATATATGGGTATAATTAATGATTAATTTACGAGCCAATGTGTATATAATTAAAGAAACTACAAAAGAGAAAATTGACAATCATATAAGACTATTAGAAAGGAGAAGTAAATAATATATATATATATATATATATATATATATATTAGGGTGTCCCTTATATGGATGAATTTTTTTTTTTTAATATTGAAACGCATACCCCCTAATTCTTTTCTATATACATAGACTAACTCAAATACAAAATTTTATCTTCCTATGTTAATATTAACCTGTGCAGACAGGGCTTTAAAGTTTATGAGAATCTGTGTTTTTAATGCTTTCTGTCATTCAACTAGATCAGTTTAATTTTTTTTTTATTTTATAAGAATATAAAATAAAACATCAAGTTTAAAGTTAATGTAAGGTATTAACTTTTAATAAAAAAAAAGAAAATTAGAAAATTATCATGCAGGATATTTCCTTTTGAGGGTATCTTTTTTGCAATGTGGATACAAATATCTATGCTCTTGCACACAACGTAGCAAGAATTGCTTGTTCTTCTTCTGCAGTTATTAGGCCAGGAAAATCTTGAATAAGTTTAACGGCTCTTTCAGCTGTGTCATTGACAGCTCTTAAAGAAAGAACCTTCTTTTTTGCCTCCAAGTAGCGAACATCTTCTTGCCATGTAGAAACATGTGTCTGGAGGAATTCTTGATCAATTTTCAACCGAGAAAACAAATTGGTACTCTTGACGGACACGAAATCATTTAATGATTTATCTGCAAGAATAAAATAAAGACATATTATTTTCATTTTTAAATCTATCAAGTAAAAACAATGTAAGAAATTATGTAAGTATTCCCACTCACCATATAAATAATTAGATATATCCTCTTTCGATGGAACGTATCTTTTTCCGTAATCATATAAACTCTCTCGTTGTAAATTTACTACTATCATTTCTTTAACTTTTTCTTCAACTTCGTCATCACACAGTGATAAAACGGCAATTTCTTCAGACAAGTACCACAGTCTGGCTGAACTTGTTCAGAGCCGCTTGAGAGATCGACTTGTCAACTGTTTCGTATTCTTTTAGCATTTTTAAAAAGCACAAATCTTGATTTGGCGCCTTCACTACAACACTGCATTGAAGCCGGGTTTTACATACATAGTCACGATAAACAAACAAACCTCTCGCAGTGCTCGTTTATCTTTGGTGCTCATTTTGATCTGGGATTGCAGCAAACATATTTTTAAAGAGTAAATAGCTCTAGCCATCCATCTTGCCTGGTGCATTGCTCCTGGAGGTTTAATTTTAAATTTTCTCCCATCGTCTCCTCCTAAGAACATAATAGCTAATTCGATGAGTTCCCTGTAATCATCACGAATAAAAGATTTTTTCAATTCTTCATTGTAGAAAGTCAATAATCCTTCAATCATTGTATCAGAAAAAAATAAATGTTGTTTAACAAAGGCGTTGTAGGCTTCAACAGCTGTAGGATTCACATTTTTTCAGTTGTCTCGAAACTTTTTGAATAGTGGAATATCAGGGCTATTAGTGATTTG
>JAFIDM010006755.1:0-10510 GCA_023159025.1 Thereuonema tuberculata
AAATAAATAAATAAATAAATAAATAAATAAATAAATAAATAAATAAAATGGTAAACGTAAGGAATGATTGAAGAGGAAATTCAAGACTTTTCTGCTTTGCTTCGTTGCTTTTTACACTACAACGTTTGTAGTTCTTACGATGTATTTTTTTTTATATGTAGCCAAGGTGAAGAGTTACTCTCAAAAGATTATTTGTTTTTTTTTTTCTTTCTTTTTTGTAATAAGTGAATTTTACACGTCTCCAATCTTTGATTTTAATTCTGTAAAATCATAAAATATTGAATCAAATGAAAATTCATCCATCATAGTAGCTCAATTATTATTTAAAGAAGACTTCATTGAAATAGAATGAAGAACATCATTTTTAATTAGTTTTCGATGAAATTGGAGATTGGTCTATTAATTAAGTTATATTGCTAAATTCATAAACCCCGATTCATTCCAAGATGTAGATCGAGTTCTTACGCCTCGTACGCCCTTTGACCCTCGTGATATTTTCGAGGGTCTTTCAATATAGCACTGAGGGTACTATTAAATTGTTAATATGTATCACCTTCCGTATTAATCGTTCCTACTGAATTTGGAAAACAAAACATTAAAAGCACCCAAACAATCTAAATGAAAAAAAAAAAAAAATAAGGAATCATTTAATGTAAGTTTCAAACTGTAGCAGTTTTTAAAATTTTAGGCATGTACATTACTTTAAAAAAAAAAAAAAAAAAAAAAAACACTTTTTTTATATATATAAATTTTTTTCAAAATAGTGTGTATGCTTAAAGATCTTAAGATTGCTAAGAAAATGTGGATATGCTCTGATACTTTGGCAGTTAGATTGCAATTGATGTTTAAAATATATTGAGTAATTAACAGTAGATGAAAGCTTTCTTAGTAGTAGATCACCAATAATACAGTTTTACAGATCAGTATTCATTATTATGGTGATACAATAAGAGGGAAAGTTTATATCTATTGCATTTTTAGTTTCAGAATATTTTGAACAGACTGTAATGGTTTCGGACAGATGAAATGAATACAGTCGGACCCCGATTTAACGAACCCCTATTTAACGAATTTCGCGATTAAACGAATTTTTCTTTTTCCCCGATTAAAATGAAGGCAAAAACCCCTATTTAACGAATAATTAACCCCGAATTAACGAATTATTTTAACAGCCGAAAAAAAAAATTTTTTTGTATTAGTTTAGGTAAACAAACGTAAACATATCTAATGCTGCAGGATATAAAGGACACTGTATTTTCTTCTCTCCATACAGTCGAAAAAGAACTTCTTCGAATCAGGAATCAGGAGTCAAACATTACTCAGTACATACTTTAAAATTTTAAATTAACTAGTGCGTAATTATTTGCTGTATTATTAGCTGCTGAATAAAAAGTGTGTAATTTCTAATTATGGGTGTTTTTGTATAGTTGCTTATTAGGGCTGTTCCATAAGTTAAGTGCAGAAATTTTTTATTTTGGACCCCGATATTACGAATAAACCCCGATTTAACGAATAAAATTTTCGGTCCCGATGAATTCGTTAAATCGGGGTCCGACTGTAGTTTCATTCAACTTACTAATGTATCATCGTAGATGTTATTGTTAGACAATGTTTGATTCCTTTAATCGTCACTTAGAAATCTATAATAATCAGATAAACAATTTTTCACTTTGCATTACAATAAAGGTAACTCTATCCATTATTTTAAATAACAGCAGCAATAAATATTCAGTTAGTTTTTAGAACATTGGTTTTTAAAAGGAAAACCTCAATAAAAATACATTTTTTCTTAAAAAAATAAATTAAAAAATAAATAAATCTACTTATCATGATAATTTTGCCGACTTTTCAGTTATTTACGTCATCGCCTTCAAATCTAATTGAAAAGGCCTATTTAGGGGAAAGATTAATTCCATTGAAAACATGTTACAGAAATTTGTTAAAAATTTAAACTTGCTTTTATTTATAAATCATTTTCCTAAGAATTTCACAGTTTCTTGGTTTTTTACATTGTTTTTTTTTCATGGTTTATCTGCTATAGACTACTCAATAACAAAAGCATTTGCGATTAAAATGTGATCTACTATATATTAGGCCTATTTATATTATGTTCAACACATTGGTAAAAACACTAGAACGTGGAAATAGATAGGAAACTTTTTCTACCGTTCAACAGCAGCAACAAAATGAGTATCTACCGTCATTAACTTTAAAGCCAAATAGTTCAGTTCAAACAGTTCTTTGAAAAATTTATTAAAAAAAAAATAAAACAGTTCTTTGGAAAATAAAATCTTAATCTTAGAATTTGAAGTCGCTTCTATTGTGATTCGGTTATAAAAGAAACTGAATAACTCCAATTTAATTACGAAACACAAATTGATAGTTCATTTTTGAAGTATCTGAATGAAACATAATTATCTTTGTGTAAAATACTTTCTCTAGAAATGATGAAGAGAAACAACAAACTCAAAGTTTTATTTCAATGTTATTCAGCAGAAATTACTAAAAGAACTGATGTAGAATTGCTTGAAATTGTTAAAATATAAATCTTAAAAACCATAAAATTATTAAAATATGACCTTAAAAAAGTTCGAAACATCTTTAATTAATTATTTTCAATTACTTATTTATATCTTGGTATTCAATAGCAGTCGTAGGACTATTATTACAAATGAAGATAAAGAAACTATCTTCATCTATGTACAGATATCCCGAAAACCAGTGTCAAGGGAAGACACATTTAGTTTCGCGATGCGTTTTTGAAATTGAACAGGATTACGCAAGGAAAGATTGTTTTACGGTCTTGTTAATCAGATTCAATAATGGAAACTTGTTGAAAGAGTTTGATTCTTCCTGGTTCTTGGCTCTTTCTCAGATTATAATCCCCTACCCTCACCCTCCCATATCACGATCAAGAAATTCTTGGGAAAAAAATCAATTGAAATACCGATGACTGTCAGTTTTTCTTTACTGCTGTATTTTATTTTGCTCTGGCAACCGCAGGCGTGACCCCGTTCATAATAAAACCGCCCTCATCTTGATCTCACGCCAGCGATAGAATTTCTTCGTTGAACGATTCCGATTTGGAGATGATAGAAAGCTAATTACATTCATTCATTCTAGCAAGATTTTGAACACATTGTACCTATCACAATTTCCTCCTCCATTCAGAAGTGTTATCTCGGATTTTTGTTTTTATTTTGATAGTTTCCATTAACACTCTTTGTTAAATAAAGGAAGTGTGACCGTCTTCCACTTATATTTCCTTACAAATAAGTGACAAGAGATGACAATACTTTGTGAGCCAATTTTTTTCCCGACTAAGAGATTAAAATCTCACCTTGTTTTCATTACTATTGGTGGATATTTTATTTAAAATTTAAGTTGATTTTATTAAATTTAAAACTTCATAAATAACTTCATTATTATAACAGTATTTTGATTGTCAACAGAATATATTTTTTTATTTTATTTATGTCTTAGTCTATTTTGTTTTCAATAGTTTGATTATTCAATATTTATTTTGAAACATCAACAAACTTTACAGTTTATATTCTCAAAAATGATTATTTAATTAGTGGATGAATATATTGAGTATAATTCATTTGCCGAGGTTCGATGATGCCGTCCTGAACAGCGGTTCCTGTGTTTGTTTTTACTTTTTTAAGTTTCTTACGACTATCCAAAATTGAAGATCTGATCTGGATAAAGATGATGATGATAACTTTTATTTAATTACTCCCAGTATTTTGTTTTATTTCCACGGCACTTACGAAATTTTCTACTCTCTACCAACATACGTAAGTTCATCAAATTATATAAGTAAATATATAGTAACTTGGGGAGACGACACCATTAAGCCTTTTTTGTTTGCCAGACCAAAAGTAAACGAGTTATAATCATAATATTACGCATTCATATTTCCTGGACGTTTATGTACGTGGGAAAAAAATGGCAGGATTGTGTATCATGTGTAAATATGAGTAAAAGCAATGTTTAAAAAATTTGACAAACTGGCATCTTGTCTAACCTGTATGGATAAGATGCCACAGTGCCTAGAGTAAGACTACTGAAAGGGTAAGATGCATAGATTCATAATATCTTCCACCAGCCTTAGTCTAATACCCAGGGGCGGCCCGAGGTATAAGCGAACTACGCGGCCGCGGGTGGCGCCGCGACACGGGGGGGGGGCGCCGAATGCGCCCTCCGCAACATGGGCGTCCGCGGTAAACTTGGTAAATATAGTTTACGACAAGAGAAAACCAAACCAACAACACAAACTATTTGGCATAAAAGGGTTATTTTCGTTTCATCGGTTGCAGTTTTGCCAATTAAAATCAACCAACCGTAATTATAGATAAATTTAAATATATAACTACAGCAGTACAAAGTACAATATAGTGATGAATCGCCACTCTATTTGTTTTGCTCAATTGAACTGTGAACAAATGACCTTTGTAGTAAGATTTGTACAAAATGAAAATGTCTCAATGAAGGAACATTTCTTAGGCTTTGTTCCTGTTACCAATTCTTCAGGTGAAGGCCTTACCGAAGTATTATTCAAAGAGCTAGAAACAAGAGGCATTCCTTTAAAAGACATGAGAGGTCAGGGCTATGATATGGGTTCCGCAATGAAAGGAAAAATGTTGGAGTGCAGAAGAGGATCCTTGATTTAAATCCTAGAGCCTTTTATGTGCCTTGTAGGAACCCTTTCCTTAACTTGGTCATTAATGATGCAGCTCTCTCTTGTATTAGTGCAGTAAAGTGTTTTAGCACTATACAAGAAATCTTCAACTTTTTTTTCAAGTTCTACCCAAAGATGGACTATTTTGCTACATCACGTCACATCTCTCACAGTAAAACACTCTGCAATACTAGGTGGGAATTCTACAATCGAGGCATTGATGCCTTTGAGGTACCACATTGAAGAAGTATACGATGCATTATATGAAGCTTCTCATGATCCAAAACTTGATGCATATGGTAGGAACTCTGCCTTAGGACTTTAAAAAAAAACTGCAAAGCTTCAAGTTTCTGTGCTGTATAGTGATGTGACATCAGATCCTGCATAAAACAAATATGGTTAGTAAATTGTTGCAAAATGTTACAAATGACCTGCAAAGTGCAATAGATCTGATTAAAAGTGTAAAATCATTTCTAAAAAAAAATGAGATCAGATCAAGGTCTTAACAGCATCATCACAGATGCAAAGGAACTTGCAGAAAAAATCAACGTTCCTGCTGAATTTGAAAAGGAGAACCTAGTTCGACTTAGAAAAATAAAAAGAGAATTTTCCTATGAGGCTCAAGACGAAGCTGTGCACTCTGGTCAAGATTCATTTAAAGAGAACTTCTTTTTCGTTGTGCTTGACAGAGCAATAGTCTCTTTACAGGAGAGATTTGACCTCATGGAAAACCATAGCCGAAGTTTCAAATTTATGTACGATATTGCTGGCCTGGAGAAGAGTTTCAGTGACACAGACTTGAAGAAATCATGTAAATGACTTGAAACCATTTTAAGCGGTGGGGATGGAGGAGACTGTGACATCAATGGTGATGACATTTTCGACGAACTTAAACTTTTTTCGACTATGCTGCCTCCAAGAAGTCACCCTGCTGAAACATTGTCCTTCATAACCAAGCGTGGTTACATAGATGCTTTTCCCAACATTTTTGTTTCACTGCGAATATTATTGACTCTCCCAGTCTCAGTTGCCAGCGGGGAAAGAAGCTTCTCCAAGTTAAAACTCATAAAAACATATTCACGTTTAACTTTGAGTCAGGAACACTTGAGTGGGTTGGCAACATTGGCAATTGAGAATGAATTGTTAAATGAAATGGACACTGACTTGCTACTTAAGGAGTTTTCAAAGTAAAAGCCAGGAAAATCCACTTTTAATTACAGGATATTCTTAGTTTGATTCTAAAGACACGATTTTTATAATTTTATTGCAGTTGAATATCATTATGATAACCTGTAAATTGTAATGTAATTATAATTCTTGTTTGTAAGGTTTTGTGTGCTGTAATAAGTTACCTTCTACCTTTCAAATTTGGTCAAAATTACAATTTCATAAAAATGCTCTGATTTGTTATTGGGGGGGGGGGGGCGCCAAAAAGTTGTTTGCTTACACTTGAAAAATAACAAGGGCCGCCCCTGCTAATACCCCATTCTTTAATAACAGAGCTGAAAGAACAGAGGTCATACCTTATTTTCGTTGCTTTTAACCAAATAATAACGTTATCGCAATCAGAAAGATCCCGTCCTGTTCAGTGCACTGTGAAGAAAATTGACACGTATATGGTTGTATCGTCTGTCAGTCAGAAAAAAAATTACAGCGAAAATGGCATCTCCCCCAGTCTATCCTATATAGTTGTAGTGACAACTTTAGAATACTCATATGATCAGGTTGAGAAACAGTCATTCAAAAAGACAATAAATGTCTAAATATGGAAATAAATTTCAGATATAATTAATAGTCTACTGATTTATTAGGTAGTAGGGCTCCTAAGGAAACTGATGCTCTGATAGGTTTGGTCCGAAGATCGTTACCAAATTTCTACTAAAATCAGTAGGGAATTGCAATAACTAGCATTGATCTCAGTTTCATCTTAAGGTAAATAGTTTAAAATATCCTGGTTTAAAGGCAACGTGTAGAGGATTAGCTAAGGTATTCATTACAAATGCAGAAGATTCCATTACAAAAGGCAGTCATTCCAAATCCAGCGCCACTGAATACGATAGGAATTCAATGAAAAACCTCTTTTACGAAGAAGTTACGAATCTCGAGTTCAGCGTTAAACCCCAAACACCTTAAATTTCACCTGCAGAACTTCTTGTATTCTATTCTACTAATTACGTAAAACATCAATTTTCAAAACTATTTTATGAACAGAAAATAAGAAAAATCCTAAAAATGCTAAATTGCTATAAATACAGCTTTGATACAACATAATTCGTTGTTCAAATTGCAGTAAAGGTCTACAACAACTGAAGCTGAAAACAATGAAAGGACAGGCAATCGTCTCTACTTCATATTTAATGCCATTGCATTGAAATTTTTTGTGCAGTCCTTGAATCTTAGTTTGCATATAATACGTTCGTTATTCACTTTGCATTAGAAAGATATTGACGATTTTGTGGTTCAAATATACAGTGGAAATGGCTGTGCAGTTGTTCTGCAAGACCGAAAAGCTTTTTTATGCAAATTTGAACTAACGGAATTATTTCCAAAAAAGGGAAAATTCAAATAGAAAGTCTCAAAAGGTTCCCCAGATGGCGAAGTTATTACTTCTTATATAGACAGAATATTACTTGTTATTAAGTAAATATAAAATGTTATAAATTATAACGATCCCAACATCGGAAATAGGTAATCAAAAATTAAAAACAAACAGAACGTTCTTATTTCATTAGAATTTTGTATCATTTTAAATTTAATTTTGCCGCGAAAGCAAATAGGCTGTACAGAGTTAAGAACAGCAAGCTGTTTCCACTCCATTACAGTAATAAACAGTGGGAATAAATAAATTTATCTCAAAACAAAATAATGATTTAACCCACAAGTTCAACAGAAAGTAATTGTGATTATTATATAGAGAATAAACACGCTGTCAAAATAAAACCGAATTGTTAAATAGTCTATAAACGAACAGAGAAGCATATTCCATTCATATTACATTTATGGTTATTTTCTAACTTTAAACTTATCGTACTTCTGAAGTATTTAAAATATTTATTAGCTATATAATCTATATATTGGTAGATATTTTTCCCAAAGTTTAAAACACGTTAGGGAACAAATGCTAGGAGCAACAAGAACAAATTGTAACAAAAACTGTTCCTTGTAACTTCCGAGTCATCATCACGTATTCTCGCGTCAAAAATCAAAGAAAGAAGATAATTTTTTTTTTAATACTGAAAAAGAAACACCAATTAATGGTGATTCGTTGTTGTTTAACAATTGCTCTTTTTTTGTCATCTTTTCGTTCACTTTATTTTTTATCTTTTTATTATTATTATTATTTTTACAGTGGCGTGAAAGGTTTTACCTTTGGGTTTCTTCATTCATTCATTCTTTCTTTGACTGATTTTTTTTTCTCTTTTTTTTTCATTCTTGACGTCATTCATGGTGAACGCAGTTCATGACTACTCTACAATTATCATTCGCCGATTAAAATAATTGTGCGGAAATAAACTTTCGCGTCAAGTTTCCTTTCTAATTATGGGTAGGACTTTTTTTTTTTAACAACCTACATTCTTTGATAAATTTTTTGATGCAATTAATTGACCCTGAGTGACATTTCTACGTTACTTTCTTCTCAGATTCTAGAAATTCTTCAGCTTCCCTCCATTTTTTTTATCGTAGTAACATTCCTACAAATCGTATTTGCTTAAGAATCCTTGCGAATAGCAATTCTTTTTATCTTTAATCATTAAAAATGGCCAGTGATTCAGATAAAAGGAAATAATTAATTATCATTGATTAGGATATTTGTCAAGAATAAACTGCTGGAATTTCATAAAAAGCTATTCATAAAAAGTTATGCTGCAAAACTAGCAAATTTATAGTAAATTCCCGGAGGCGATAATAAACAAACCAACTTACCAAGGTTTAAAGAAAAAAAGAAAGATGCTGTAAAACTATACGCTTCTTAGTTATTTGGTTATTCATGTATGAATTTGTTATTGGAATCTAATCGACCATCACGCCCTAGTGTTAAAAATTTAGAACCAAATCATGCTGGCCTTGAAAATAGTTCTTCCTTGTTTTTCAAGTTCACTGCTTTAAGAAACCATAACCGTTATAAAATTACAGTTTTATTTTATTTGGAATGTTTACAAATATAATTTATTAATTGGAATTAATAAATAAATGTGCTACATAATTTTACCTGATACAATTTTAAAAAAAATGGATTCCGTCTATAATTTAGGTTTAAATCCATTACTTCTCGATGTTTACAATTTTTCTGAAATGCCATAATCAGAGAAAATAAGTTAGAGATAAGTGGATGTTAGGAAAGTTATTTTTGTAACTAGTTGTGCCAACAGACAGTCATAAACAGACACATTCCGACGGAAGGAGAGAAACTGTCTATCGTGAGAAAAACAAGCCTCCGCAGTGGCTATTTTGGAAAGTGGTGGTGACCCGTTGACCCAAGTCACCTGGATATCCTGCTCCCCCCATTGGAATGTGTCGCTTCCGGATAGACTGACCTGGACGCTGCCCATCCCATGGCTGCCGCCGGCGGCAGTGACGTTGTTGCCGCCACTTGGCTATATTTATCGAACCATTACTTGAGTCAGCCTTGTTTTGTTCGTTTTCGACCAACTGAGGTCAGAAGGCCCCAAGGTAGATTGAAAACGAAATGCTGCGAATGGAATCAATGCCAGGGTCATTGCCAAGTGACGCAATGGCAGCACTTTCTTCTTTGAATGATGTCCACCACGAGTATCAACTGAGACATTTGTTATTCAGCTTAGCAGATATGAAAATGAAAATAAATACCCTTTTACTAAGGAGCCGTTCACAAAACAATGAGACATTTTTGGCGGACTCAAATTTATTAATAATATTTTACTCAACCTTCAGGTAAATGTTTTGCTATAATTCAACAGAAAATTTATATACTGTTTTATTTGAAAATGATAATAAATAGTAAATCTACAATAGTCGAATCAGTTTGTCTGCTTGGAATAAATAAACTGATTTCCGTCCAGCTACGCAAGTGATCCAGATATAATCTATGGATATTGTTTGTCCTGTATTAAATCCTGACTAATTTTAACGAACGTTGTGTGGATTTATTTGCCATGAAGTTGTCTTCATTGATTTCACTGTGTTTTGTGCTCCATGAAAGCAACGATTCTCGTTGAAAAAAACTATCTAAAATTTAGAAAACTAATTTTCTAAGAAAAAGAGATTTTACGTGCCTGATGATTCAATGAAAAGAGCAAAAAAATAAAGGCACAACGCAAATAACAAGAGAGGAAAGGATTCGCACCCTGAGTCTGTCATCGGGAAGAGACTGGGACGGGCCGTTTCGTCCTTTTTAGGACTCATCAGTCAGCCAAACTTCCCCAGTGACAGACTCAGAAGGTAATCCCGGTTCTTGCTCCCGAGTATGGGACCGCCCTCCTTAGAAATCCTAACAATTAAGGAGGAGTCTGTCACCGGGGAAGTTTGGCTGGCTGATGAGTCTAAAAAGGACGAAACGGTCCGTCCCAATCTCTTCCCGATTGCAAACTCAGGGTGCGAATCCTTTCCTCTCCTGTTATTTGCGTTGTGCCTTCGTTTTTTGCTCTTTTCATTAAAAGTAATTTTCAAAAGTTTTTTTTTATTTTTTTTATCGTAAGTCTTTTACTATTTGCATTTTTGAAGACTGAACCGAATGGGTTTATGAGGTAAATCTTTTGGCATGTAAAATGGATTTAGAAATGAATCCTATTAATTTTCTTTTTTAAAATATCTGATTCGAAACTTTTACAAAGATTCCAAACAATTAAA
>JAFIDM010006755.1:10910-32373 GCA_023159025.1 Thereuonema tuberculata
TTAAAATATCTGATTCGAAACTTTTACAAAGATTCCAAACAATTAAAATTTTCTTTTATTTTATTTATTTGAAAAAATAAATAAAGGTCCTAAACCTTTCTCACTTGATGCCACGTATTGAAACGTAAGTATTTTAAATGCGTGCTAAGGATTCATAATTTTTTTTTTTTTCATTATTGTAATTAATTTACATACAAGCACTTGAAAAGATGCTACTTGGCTTTATTTCACTATAAAATTGAAATCAAGATAAATGAATAAATTAAATTTGAAATCTTATAAATGCTTTTTCATGATTTACTTTATATTTCTTATCAGTTTTTTTCTTTCAATCTATCATTTTTTTTTTTTTTTTTTTTTTTTGTTTAACAAAAAGCAAAAGTTAAAATCTTCGAATTAAAAGTTAGAATCTTAGATTTTAAAAAATCAAAAAATTCGTGAGAACTATTTACACACAACGTTTGATAAACATCGTTAGATTAAATTATTGCTGATTAAAATGACTGATAGGACATTGTATGAATAATAAGTTAAAAACACTATGGATAGAAAAAGACTCAAATACTAGAAAAGTTATAGGAAGTATAATAATAAGAAATACAAAGGGACAAAATTTGAATAGAAACGGAGTAGAGGTTGATGGCAATTTTGTAAAATTAGCGGGAGATTTAGTGAATTTGTGTTTTAATTGCCAAAAAAATATAAAACTTGATTTGTTTTTATATTATTGGGTTGTTGGTGTCAATAATGATTTGGACACTGAGGATTATTAAAATTTTTTAAGGATATTTCATGTTATAAGTATATTTCATGCTCATATTAATGATTCAATGTTACAATCGGAAATTGTTTGGAATAGGCTTGAAAAACGAATAAAGATTTCTCTTTCCGAAAATTTGCGGATATTAAATATATTTAATAAATGTTTTTTATTTAATATATTTTATTGGTGTAAGATGTGGTTATTTATAATAATATGACTGATAGAAGTTTATAGTATCCAATGAAATTGCTTTTTAATTAATTTATATCCTTTTTAAACAAATTTATTAATTCTAGAATTATCTAAACTAAATCAGTTTGTCGTCTATGTAATCGTATTTTTTAGGGGTTTAGGAAGATGAGATGAATAAAAATATATTTTAACGTAACTTCACACCATCGTATCTACATTTTCTGCATTAAATTCACAAGCTAAGATAAGCCTGTTGTCAGATATGACACAGTTACTTCCTTTTCACTGACATTATATTATTAATTTCGTCTTCACTGATCAAACTATCGGTAAAGTTGGAAACAGTAAATCACAACAACACTTCATATAATTTCCAGTATTTCTTATTCGTCGAAAAGAATGAAACCCTTTTTGTATCGGATCATCGGATCTTGTACCAATACACTTTTATTGAAACTTCAATCATGATTCTTAGATTACTTTTTTGAACATTACTTTCCCGATGTCATTGTTATCCACGGAAGCTGAAAAGGTCAAATAGAATTTTTCTTTAAGTAATCTGTATCTCTCCAGTGACCTTCTAGGTATTTATATGCCTGTTTATAAGTGTCCCTTTTATGTTGAAGTTTTATACTTCTTAAATCAAAATTAACGTGCGGACCAAGTTAAAACTTCAAAGAAAACAATGCAAAACCGCACAATAACTAAACAACATCAAAAAACAAAAATCACTGAGCTTATTTTGGGTATTTGGTAGGGAATCGGATATGGTAACCGTTTCGGGTTTCAACACCCTCTTCAGTCCGATCCCGCCCAGCATAACCCAGCTCAGTGAAAGGGACAAATACACCAAACGGACAAACAATTAAAGCAATGACCCCTCAGTTCAAATACATCAAAAAATTTAAATCAACAATAATAGAGGGTAAAAACAAATCCACGCTAGGAACTCGCTTAGCTTAGTAAGAATTTGTTATAATAAAATGTTAGTAATTAAATCAAAATTAATGTGCGGACCAAGTTAAAACTTCAAAGAAAACAATACAAAACCGCACAATAACTAAACAACAAAAAACAAAAATCACTGAGCTTATTTTGTACTTTTATACTTCTTTATTATCAAGTCTTCTTTAGCCTTGGCATGCATATTTACGGACAAGCGATGATCTAATTTCTGTTTTTGAATAATTTCCGTTTGGATCCTTGTGAACAAATTTGTACCCGAAGGTGACATTAAAATCGAAATCAGGAATTTCTGTAGATATCTAAGAATGCACATTAATCCGTTTAGTAATCCTCGTGCTTCGATAGAAAAGTCGGATTTTAATTAAATTGGGTTTTATTAACTTAAGAAAATCACAGATTAATTAAGTTCTTAGCAAATGGAAAAATCGAAGATATTCTTTTAATTCAGGAAGTGTTGTAATTTATTAATACACGGAGACTTTGCTTTGTATTGCTTTCAAGACTTTAGAAAACAAAAAACAATATAAAATGAAATTTTACGGAAAGTAGACTTTCCGTTTTTTCCAGAAACTTCCAGAAACTTCCTTAGATTTCTTGATGTCAATCACAGGTGAATAGATATTTTCTTCGTGTATATTATTTGAGCTCCTACCGTTGGTGTTGGTGATACAACAATCATTTTCTGATCTGAACGATTGACCCTAAGTTAACATTAGGATGAGCGAATAGATCGGGATGGAGATCAGGAGATCGGATCTGTTGAGTTGACATAAACGATGATACGAACTTACAATTTTTCTTTTAACTTTAACCTTTATTTCATTCCTTTCCTTTTTAAAGGTAAAAGAACTTGAAAGAGAAACATAAAAGTCAGTGATTGGCTTCATTTCGTTTATGTTATTCTCATCAATTCTGTTTTTGATAAACGTCTGTGATAAAATGTGGAGAAATAAATTGGTTCTAAACGATATTAACTGTATTTTAATTGTTTTGTTTAATATTTAGCACAGAATTGAATTTAATTATTTGTGTTAATGATTTTTGTGAACAGAAGTTATTATTTTCGAAACAAATATTCCTACAGTGACTCTAATAAAAACAAACTTTCTTTATCAGAAATATGGGATGACACCAATAGAAAAAGGCAGTTTTCTTCATAGAAACATGACAAAAAATACCACTTTCGTATTTTAGATATTTCATTTCAGTTCTTTTTAACGTTTCGTTGTTACAATATGGTTTTGAGTTTCTCAATTGTAAGTTGATATTAATAACAAATAGTTCTTAGAAACAGACAAGATAACTAAAGAGAATAAACAAGCTTTCTTTTTCCTAATCGATAAGTTTCCTGTGGCAGTAATTAAAATCCATCTGTCTCTCCTTTCCAGAATTTTCTAAAACAACATGAAAACTTACAGATATTCAGATTGACTCAGGAAAAAATTACCCTAATCCCTCTAAAAACAAAATCGTAAAACTCCATGGAAGATACATGCATTGTAACTTATTATTAATTTTATTATAATTCCTTCATTGTATTATAATCTAATCAAATGCAATGCCGTCATTATTCAAAACAGTCATCAACGATATTGAAATATGAGAAACCTTTTGTAAGACTTTGAATAATCACATTATTTATTTATTTACTTCGAAAGGAGACAATAATCAGGTCTATTATTGGATTTCTGTTTCCTTACATATTTTTAAATTAGTGACTCTTATTCAGATGTTAATATCTGTAATTGAATACGGAGTATAAATAAGTAGTATAATTAAATAGGACATTTATCAAATATTTTCCATTCATATTATATTTATTTTCTAATATAATAGTGAAAACTTTTAACTTATCATACTTCTGAAGTATTTAAAATAATGATTAGCTACTTAATCTACATATCGGTAGATATTTTTCCAAAGTTGTAATTGAATAGTGAGTATAAATAAGAAGTATAATTAAATAGGACATTTTTATCAAATATTTAAAAAAACAAAATAAAAAAAAATTAGTGTCTGAGATTCTTTTAATAATAAAATTACTATATAAAATTATAAAAAATTATTAATCACAAACTTATAATTAATAAATCAATTTATTTTATTTATTTATTTATTTATTTATTTATTAAATAGAAAATTTTACAACATTAATTCAATTAATAATTAAGTTTTTTAGAAAATATTTATTTAAAAGACATTTGTAATTTTACACTTTGATTTAATGTGAGGAAATCATGCTAACTGACTGCTAGTGGCTTTTTTTCGTATAAATTAAAGAAAAACAATTAAATTTGCGATATTTATCAATTTTATCAGTCATGGTATAAAAAATTTTAAATTTATGAAAATTTAGAATCTGTCCGAATAAAAAAATATGCCAAAGAATCATTGTAATAATTTGAAAACAATTTAACAAAATTCCAAAATAATAAGATAGATTCAATGTTCTATGTTTATGAATTGGAAACAGAACAGTAACGGTTTTGTTTTTTCTTTTTTTTTTCTGCTTAAATAAAGTGAATTTTTATTCGACGCTAATCAATTTTAAACAATTTGTTATCAAAAACTCCTTAGTACATGCAGTGAAGAGTACATTAAACTTTTTTTCTTTCATTTTTTGTGTTTGTTTTGGATAACAGGGAGAGAGGGATAAACGAGAACAAATCATCCTATTTTGAAAAATTATAAATTCTTTAAGACAACTACATTATTGTTGCTACTTAATGTAAAAAATAAAAGTGTATTTATTTTATGCAGTTACTTGGATAATGTTTTCGAGTTTTATTAAAAGGAAACTATAGAATATTGATTTTTAGAAATATCTTTAATAGCTTATTAGATGTAGATTTAGAATATAGGTATAATGAATGTGAAGATTATGAAGTTACTTTTGAATCATTAACTCTTCTCTACATTTATTTGATTTTTGGATCTTCTGATTAATATACAGTGCGATTCAAAATTCCCTGTACAAACTAAAGGTAGGTTCTTCTTAGTAAGAAAAACAAAAAAGTTCAAATAAACACGGGGCCGGGAATGAATAGTTTTCATTATTCAATGTATGGTTGTTTGTTGGCACAGTATGATGCGATAAAACGTACTTCAAAATATTCATAAATTAAAACACAGATATAGGGAAAGAATGATTTAATAAGCGGTGTTGAAAAAAAACAACAACAATTAATTGATCCGGAAATGACCAACCATACATAGAATAATGAAAACTATGTTTTTCGCGAAACCTATTCATTTCCGGGGTCATGTTTAATTGAACTTTTTTGTTTGTCTTAAACCTACCTTTAAAATCTGTACATGGAATTTTGAATCACCCTGTATAAAGTAGCTTTATACGATTATTGAAATGTGACTACGGATCTTAGCTTAATTTAATCCATAAATTAAATCAATTAAATAAATTTAACTTTATTTAATAAAGTCTTGATTTCTTTTTCGTCGAAAGTGACTTTGAAACATTGGACATTAACTTATATGAAAGGGAAGAATCAACTATAATCGAATGGAATTAATAGATTGTGTTGATCATTTTTTTCTAAATCAGAAGAAGCAGATTTAAAATTGGGTTCAATGTCCTTCGATTTAGCCTAAGTGTAAATAACCAGTTGCTTAAGGAGTGATTTATGATGATGTTTTTTTTTGTCATTGTTTTCTTTTAGGGCGTCGATGTGGCCTCTGGTCAACCAATTTCATTGTAGGATTCTTCTTCTTTGTCTCCATCTTCTGCTCTTTCAAGGTAAGCCAAGACTTTATAGCAATAAATAACTGAATTCAACTTCTTACGTCTCACAAGAGAGTTTATAAGTCATTGTTAAAGATATTCTTCACGACGATATTGTTATTACATTAGAGTTGCTATCAAAGCAAATTCTCCATAGTTCGGCTTATTTATTCTTTACTACATTAACAGTTTAATTGGAAGTTTGATTATAAACTTTATTTCAGATTGTAGAGGCTTTAAAAAGTGACATACACTGATCTTCTAACCTAAACCTATATTTAGAAAAGATTTTCAACAGTATGGAAGTTAATCAGAAATTTGCCGTTCCGGCATAGCCATGTGGTCTAGGCGACGACCTTTCTCGCGGCTGATGTGTCGGATCCTGGGTTCGAATCCCGACGCGGGGCTTTCAACTTTGTTCTTCTGTGTTTTGTCCGTTTTCGCGGGTGTAAAGCTAGTTCGGCCCCTGGGTTACGTTAAAGAACTAGCAACTTCGGCAGCTAGTCCATCGCTTCGATCTCCTGGTTATACCACGCGCAAAAAAAATCAACGAAGTGTTTGATTTACAAAAGAGTTCTTCATTTATATATGTTGAAGGTTTTAAATATCTCTTCATCTATTTTTTTTACTCAAGGGTCCGATTTTTACTCAAACAATCTTCCTTATAAGCACCTAGGTTTATAGAATAAACGGTTTTTGAGTTAATTTGATCACAGATGAACGAACAGTGGAAGGGCGGGTTTGGTTCTTCGCTCTTGGTCTCATATATACTAAAATCAATAAGCAACTTTGAACAATCTACAGCTACCTCAGTTTTCCAGGCATAGGCGGGTCGGGGGGGGGGGGGTTATAGCTATATATATCTCTTTAGCTATGTATGTAGATTGGATAAAATTGGGTTTCCAAAGGCTGATGCCTGATAGACATGCCATATTGCCATGATGACGATTTCAATTTCTAATGTAACGCTGGCGACTAGCATGCGCTTCAGACTCACTGGTATAGTCAGCCCTTCAGAAAAGGTAGCTCCCCCTCCCCTTTTGAAAAATCCTGGATACGCCCTTGTTTCCAGGATAGACAGTTTTTAAGTTCTCGTACCCGTCCATGGGCAGTGGACGACATTCACATTTCAACTGAAAACTGCATTCTAACACTTTATTTTTCTGTCCGATGAGACATAAATGTTAGACTAAACTTATAATCCACGTAGTATTATAGATGTGGTCTAACATTAATTAAAAGAATTAGTTAATTAAGCGAGGAAAAAAAATTAATAGCTTCGAATTTAAAAAAAAAAAAAGCCACTTTTCTATACTTTCGAATTTTTAGTTGAAGTTTAATTCAGAAAATCACTAGAAAACGATTGATTAAAAAAATACAACAAAAGTTAATTTGAATTATAAGTTTCGCAAAATATACTTTAATATCGAACATCTTTCTATATTACTGCTACATTCTGAATATTCTCATTTTTAAGCTAATGTAAAGGTCTAACTAAATGGAAAACATTTCAGTAAGGAAAATTTGCCGAAAGTATTTGCCGGTGTGAATTCTCTATATTCGAGCAGAACTGAGGGATAAGTTAGACAAGAGTAATTTTTCCATGGAAAGTTGACTGGTTTCTGGTCTCTTTGTCAGTCGCTTTGCAGAAATTCAAAAACAGAATGTTACTTGCTCATTTTAAAGTATGGACGTAACTTTTAATTTTTTTGCAACTGAATTCACGAGCAAATATTGGAAGATGTGCTACGAGTGCGGCGCAGTCCTACGGAATCGAAATGACATCGATATTACAATCTTACATTTATTTCTGTGAAGACTCGTCTAATTGTTCGCTGACTTTGCGTGACTTGTAAAATAAAAGGTTTCCTGATTAGGAAAAGTTTCGGCGCGTAAAAATTCTAACCCATTCCCATTAATAGCCCAGGTATGCTATTCGCCTCAAATAACACCTTTGAGGCCATTAGATGGCGCAGAGGGTAAAATAGCCTTCCGTTGCTTTTAATCCGTCCAATATTGTGTGGCAGGATATGCACTGAGACAGCAGCACCCGAGTCGCTGCATAGTAGGTTGTTTTCCTGTGAGAGCATTATATCATCACGGCAGCAGATTATGAAAATGAGAGTGTTTCATTTCTTCAATAAAATTTTAATTACTCAGAACTAAAGTAAAAGACATAAATTTAACAAAATAAAGCAGGCAAATTTAGCAGCAATTTGTAACAATTAGGGAAATGAAAAGAATAAATCGAAACAAAACTTTTCGAAAAAAAAAAAGTAATATTGAGACATAAATGAATTAGATATTTCCCTTTTATTGTATAAAAAAAATATTGCTTTATTTTCTGTATTATTTATTTAGTATTTGCCGAAATCTTTCTTTTTAAATAAAAGTATCCTACTGTAGATCTTGGCAGGTAAGGCTCCCTGCGTTTCGTTACCAACGAACGGGACAAGGCGAGTTCGGGTGGTCAGCCCAACGCCCGCCCGCTTTAATCCCCGGGAAAGAAACCCATTTTAGAGAGGCTGGGTGAAATCAGGGTGGAAAAAATCCCCGATCTCCGTCAGGTTCATTCTGGTTGAACCCTTTTCTTTCAGACAGCAGTCAATCTCTTTACCACTTTGCTATCTATATTTTATCGAAGCTTGATAGTTTTAGAGCACATACTGCAGTATCGTTTTCTTCAATTGATCGAATGCAATCAATTGTAGAATGATTTGAAGACTTTAATTTATAAAATAATCTAATTTTAACTACACAATCTATAATCTTGGATTAGATGAAGGTTCCCGTCAAACATTGGGTTCCCAGAGATTTGGAATGGAAGGAATTAGATGACCTTAGCCGTTCAACCCAAATAAAAAAGAAAATATAGATAAATAAAATTTATTTGTTTTGTCTTTTTCTGTATGGGGGGGAGGGTTGCCATCATATCTTTTTTAGAGAAAACATGTTTTAGATTAATACCGTATATGCTCCAATAGAGGCCCCCGGCGTTTATTTGCAAAACTAGTCTCGGCTCCCGGCGCTTAATAGAGACCGGCTGCTATTAGAGGTCGGCCATTATTAACAAAAACCTTCAGAACAACAATATTTTACACATAAACACCGGCTAATTTTACAAACAGCTACTTTATTTGAATTTTACATGCTACATAAGACTGTTAAAGATAATTGGCAATGTCTTTCTGTTTCTGTATCTTTTGCTGCTATTCGTTGTCCGAATCCGCAATGACGGGCGGCCGCCTCACCGGAAGTTTCTTTCGCGTATTCCACCGCGCGAATCTTAAAGGCAATGTCAAATAACCGTTTCGGCGGCATTTTGTAAGGCAATGGACCGTAAGGTATTACGCACGACTATAAAGATACGGACGCTTACACTAGTACCGGTAGGCAAATATCAAAGACCCGGCTACTATTAGAGACCGGCTACTATTTGGCCGTGTCCCCTCTGCAGCCCGGCGCTTATTAGAGACCGGCGACAATAAGAACCTCGGCATTTATTGGAGCATATACGGTACGTAACCTTTGTAGCGCGAGTTGCGTAAAGCTTCTCCCTTCCTCTCTAATAACACACACACAATCAAAAGGGTCACATGACACCACTGCTGAATATGTTAAAGTGCCCAATTAATAATTGTATTAATAATTTTGCATTATTGCAGAAGCATTATTATTCTATCTAGCAAGTATGGGATATATACTATATATTTGGCTTAGAAATGAATCAAGTGAATGAAGGCTATATACGTAGAGTGAAATTTAATAGTCGGTGTCCACCCGAACAATCATCTGTCATTCTGTGGCTCGTTCAGAATTCTCTATAATATCCGCGTTTCCTCAGTCCATATTTCAATTTTAGCCGAAAGAAATCACATCTAATTATTTCAAACTGGACAGGGAGAAATAAATCTCCCATCCCTGTGGCTATCCAAGGTCATGGGCAGGGTTTTACTTATAATATAAGGCAGTGGTCGGAAACCTTTTGTTGTAAAAGGGCCAAATATGTTATGTGGGGATTACTGCGGGCCGCACTTGGGCCAAAAATCCGAATATTAATGGTTACGGTGCTTCTCACTAGGGAGAGCTAAAGAGAGAGCGTGTTTTCGTACAGAATTGCTATAGTATTAAACGCCATCCCTCTGTAGGAATCAATTACGATTCTTTCATTATCAATTGACAAAATGTTGTTGTTGGAACTATCTGTTTTGGGCCGACCCATTTTGCTGATTTTAAGCCTTGTTTCTCAAAGAAAGTGGCCGGCGTGAGTGACTGAATTTCCGATGTTCAAAGTCCCGCCTCCTTCGACGTCAGCATTGTCACGTGATTTCATCCGTTCATGTGATTCGCTCGCGAACAGGCAATATTTCTCGACAATATTGTCCCAACGAAATTGTTCCTTTTGTACCGACAATCGCCAATGGGCAATATTGGGCAATATTGTCCATTTTTATTGCTGCAAACGGTTGTCAGCAGGGTTATTCCATATCAAATCAACCAATGTTTTGAACCTTGACCCCTCAGAAATTGATGATTTTTTGCACACTGATAATATCTATAGAGAGTATAAACAATGCAAATTTTCAGATTTTTTGGGCTAATAGTTTTTGAGTTACTGAATTTCAAAAACTAAAAATTCCTTGATTTTGGCCATGTTTTGAAATTTTCAAAACACTGTAACTCAAGAACCGTTCAACCTACAGCAACCTACAGCAACCTACAACCGTTCAACCTACAGCAACCTACAGCAACCTACAACCGTTCAACCTAAATTTTAAAAATTTTAATTTGAAATTAAGATACTTTTGTTATATATCAAATTAAAGGCCATTAAAAACTGAACAAAATGACACCAATTTCAGCTCTGTAGGTTGAACGGTTCTTGAGTTACAGTGTTTTGAAAATTTCAAAACACGGCCAAAATCAAGGAATTTTTAGTTTTTGAAATTCAATAACTCAAAAACTATTAGCCCCAAAAATCTGAAAATTTGCATTTTTTATACTCTCTATAGGTATTATCAGTGTGCAAAAAATCATCAATTTCTGAGGGGTCAAGGTCCAAAATCATTATTTTTTTGGTTGATTTCACATGGAATGACCCAGCAATGAAAAGGGGCAATATTGTCCCACAATATTGCCTGAAATTGCTACGTGTTTGCCCAGCATAAGGCATAAAGTTAAGGAATAGTCGTTTCTAATTTGCGACGGACTTTGTCGATGGATTTCTTAGAAAAAGCAGAATTGATTTATATATATAATTGTTATATAATTTAAGCTCAAGTAGAATTTACGTTTCTTAATTACTAAGGACACTTATTAGTATTTTGAAAATGAATATTCAGTTTACATTCAAAAAGCTGTCTTAAATAAATCGTCCTAAGAAGAGAAGAAAGAAAAAGAAAAATATCCTAAAAAAATAAATAAATATTGTAATTTGAAAGTATAGGAGGAATTCTGCTCCTCGGTATCCGATTAGAGTAACAGTCGAAGGCATCACTGATCTCGATGGATTAGTCCACTTTCCTGGCAATGTGAACTTCATCAAATCAGTCTGTGTGTGTCCTTCCTAGTAACTTCTGAACCACTGGAGGATCTTCTTGAAACATGGTATTCATATTTAATTATTTCACACGAACTAACTTTTTGTATTTGAAATCTTTTCCGAGTGGGTTATTAGCGAGAGAAAGGGATTAAAAATTTCCCATAGAAAAACCCATTAGAAACTCAATTTCTCTGGATGTCTTAAACAATGAGTATTAATCCTTTTAGCTAATCCAATAATCTGCGCATGATTCGATTTGATTGCAATTAATCAGCTCTTGACGATTTAAGTAAATTTTGGAGGAAGTCATTAATTTTTTTCAGAAAATGAAAAAATTTTTACTGTTTGAATTCAGTCGATTTAATTTGAATAGAAAAATGTAAAGAACTAAATAGATGATTCAAAGTTTAAGAGCTTAATTTATTTATTTATTATTATTATTTTTTGAAATTGAAATTAGTTATAAAATCTGTTTTTAAATTTATAATTTTGATTTTATTGAAGTTTTGTTGTAGAGTTAATTTGAATTGAAATTAATCTTTGTCGTGCAAAAAATATTAAAAAAAATTAAAAAACAAATATAAAATATTGTTTCTAAGTTCGGAATTGATGTTAGCAGAGATGTTTATTGAATCCTTGTTGCGTATGACCTCAGTAAGGAATTTCTTTACCTGACATAATAGTCGAGATAACTCGTTTCCTTCTATTGACCCTGAGATCCTGTTGTTGTTGTTTTATTAGGTTGATCGTAGAAACAGAGAAGTGACCTTAATTGGGCTACAAATTGGCCTTCCTTCACCTCTTGCACTCAACCAATATTGGTTTTTACTCTCCTCCATTTTTCAGGAGTTAATATTGAAATCCGAATAAACTAATTCCTTTACATTTCAATATCACTGATATTCTTCCAACTTCTTTCTTTTATAAAGATAAAATCTGCAATTAAACATGCGACTGACACTATAGTAGTTCAAAGTATTACATTTAAAGTTGTATTTACAGAATGGTGCGGTTGCCAAAGAGCTAATCTTCAAATTGCGTTTTGGGAAGTTGATTCTTAGCTACTAAAAATTTGTTCAGGTATGTTTACAATTACGTAATTGCAGAAGTCAGTATATTAAAAGAATGAATCAACGGCATCACTGTCATCAACATCAAGGATTAGGTCTAACGGCTTGCTCCATCTCCGATTGATCAATGCAGCATTGTTTGTATCTGTCCTGAATCGATATCGATATTCTAATGCTTTCTCATAGGTCATCCATCGTTTCCACAAGTTACAGTCGGACCTCTATTTAACGAACGTCTATTTTGCAAACTTTTCTTTGGAACCAAGAACACTTTGCTAATTTCTTCGTAAAATAACCTCCAAATAACGAAGTGCATTTTCTATTTAACGAACTTTTTCGTGACATCTATTTTTTTTTTCTCCTTGAAATATTTTTATTATTAATATTCCCTTAGAGGAAATGAAAGAAATGTGGATACAGCTGAGGGAAAAAGAAGAAATTATCGATGATATACTGATTGATGATTATCTTTCACTTGGTTTTGAAGTTGAGACCTCGGAAATACTAACTGAATCGGATATTGTGGACAGTGTGAAAAATAAAAACAATATAGCTATGAATTGCGATGAAGATGAAGATGATGAAAATGGAAATGATCATGATGCAGAAATAAAAGAAAACCTTCGTATGATGAAATGCTACAATCATTTGAAACAATCCGACGCGGATTACAATTTGAAGAAAATACTGAAGGGGTTTTTGGTGCATTGCAAAGATGCGAGACGTACTTGAGCAAAAACAATTTTTCAAAAAAAAAAAAAAAAACTCAAGACAAAATTAACAGACTTTATTAGTAAAATTTAAGTACGCTTGTGGTATTGTATGCTTAATGTCATTAAAATTATTACTTTTTTTAATAATATTTATTGTTTATGTATTTTAAGTCTGTTTTGTGTAGTTAAAGTAATTTTAAAAGGTGAATCTCTATTTAACGAATTTTCCATATAACGAACTTTTTTTCGGGATTTAGCGACTTCATTAAATAGAGGTCCGACTTTTTTCCAATTTTCTCTGTACTGACTAATGGTATCCTCAGTGTATTGAATGTAAAGTTCATTCGTATATCTTTAGAATTAAAGCTAAACAAAAAAGAACTATTACATATATGCGTGTCTAAAATACGGTATTTCCTGTAAAATTAAATACTACATGCTCCCTTTAAAACATTTATTTCTAAATAAGTAATGCTCAGATACGGCTGATTGACTTTCAATTGTCATAAGTCAAATTACTAGAAATTGAAGAAGATTGAAAACGGGCAAAAACTTACCCTAAAACTTTCTTGAAAATTGATTTGCACGGAAATCATATAAAAAAGCAATGCGATTACCAAATTGGGTAATTGGTTGAGTCCCATACATACTAGAATTCTCAAAATTAAATATGTGTATAATTACGTAATTTGTAATGATATAATTCATTTCTGAAGGAGAAATCGGAAAAGAAAAGAAAAAGAAAGAAATGGGCAACAAATGAAGGCACAAGCTGATGAGTCCTAAAAAGGACGAAACGGTCCACCCCAGTCTCTTCTCGATGACAGCTCAGGGTGCGAATTCTTTCTTTCTTGCATTCGTTTGTTGCCCATTTCTTTACATTTTCAGGCACGTTAAATTTCTTTTTCATTAAGAAATCTGTAACTTCATTTATAATGCCGTGCCGGCGTGGTCATGCGGTCTCAGGCATCGGTCTGCTGTGTGCCGGTACCCGGGTTCAAATCCCGGTCGAGAGTATGGATGTTTCGTCTTTCTTCTTCTGTGTTCCCTGGGACTTACTATCTCAGGGTTATTTCTGGACGGGATGTGAATCTCTGGAATTTCCTAGCCTCACCCTGACTGTGTCAGGTAGGGCTAGTCCGTGGTCCATAGTTGGCCAAAGTCGATGAAAGGAAGGAATGCATAAAACTGTAATAGATGGCTTCGATCAATGTTTTCCTAACATTGAAACAATAGTGATGCGTGGTGCATAGTTCAAGGGATTATCTAGCATCGTGGGAATTAAGACTATTCTGGAATCAATTTCACACCTGATTGGTCCTCAGCACAGGAGGACCTAAGAGAAATAGATTTTCGGTGCTGCGAATCCGAAGTTAGCGTACATGTAGGCTACCTATGTTGTAAATAAATTAGTTAGTCAGTAAAGTTAGTAGTTTTGTTAATCTGTCCCCGACTCACATTATTTTAACAACGTAACAATAGTAAAACCCTTCGTGCTTGAGCCAAACGCCACAAGAAATTATTTGCATAATCGCATAACCATTTGAATTTAGTTTTTTAAAATCACTTCATTGAGGACTAGATATGGAAAATATCATAAATAAATCTGCAGAAATGAAGCTGCAAAATGAAATAAATAAACAAACGGAAGAAATTTAATTAATTTCTGTTCTTTTAAATTATTCAGTTTCTTACTGATTAACCAACTGTAGTTTCTTGTTTTTATTTTGTATTTCTTGTGAAATTTAATTTTTAATTCTTTTTTTTTCCAGTTATTTTTCTACATGTTATAGATTTAACATTAATTTTAAACTGCTTTGAAATTAAAATATATCTATATAATCATCCTTTAGAAAGCATGTAAAATCGTTAAGGATATACTAATGCTTTGTGCCTTAGATCTGAGTATCTTCAACCACAACTATCTTCTATTACCTTAATAAACAGAGGCAGCTAACTATTATCCTCCAAATGAGAGTTGGCCGCCCTATTTTTGTGAGATCTGCGCATGTATGATCGATTAGTCTGGTCAGGTACTTCCGTCTGATTTTATGACAGGACGCCGCCATTACGGTAATCGCTTGTTACTTTGCAAAAGAGCATTGTATTTATAAATAATATATATTTATTTATTTATATAAATACTTAGACTATTGTTAGCAACTGGTATTGAAATAACGGTAAATAGTCGAGAGAAGTTTTAATTTGGCGTTATCAACATGTCTTTCTCAGTGAAAACAGATGACGTCGTCCATTGTGACAGGAAAACATAATTGATCAGCTACCGGAAGGGCTGCGCAGTTCAAACTTCCGCCGGCCAACTTTCATTTGGAGGATAATATAAGTTTTAGTGTCTGTATGGACATGGAAAAAAGCTGGGTACTTACAACGAGAAATGGCTTTGAAAGAAAATCCAGTTATAAAAAAAACAAACTTGTACGCAACTCCTTAGATCCTTAATATATTCAGAAATATGTACACTAAATGTTGTTATTCAATTGATGACGTATTTCACTCAAGTATTTGTAAATCTTCTGGATTTTTATTTAATAATTCTTGCGCGATTTTTTTTTTTTTTTTTCAATTTTCCAACAGACTCGCCAATGACCGTTGCTTATTGTTCTATCTTAATAACCTCTGCTGCTTAATCACTGTTAGATTTAATAGTTTTTTTTCTTACATTCATTCATTCATTGGAATGAAGAAGTGGACCTAAGTGCAAGTCACGCTCAGTGAAGAGGACGTCCATCCACCACTTGCAAAGAGGGCGCTTAGTGAACAAACCCTTGAAGCAGTCTCAAGAGGCTATTAGAATTGCACAATAAGAATCAGAGGCTCTCCAACAAAGTTCAAACACCATGCAAACATTGGTGAAAATCATTACTACCCATTCTGAATGTATTTCGGCTGAGGTTTATTCAAAATTCCAGTCACCTTAAGGTGAAAATTTACCAGATCAAATTTAAAAGAATACAACCAAGCTTTGCATTATCTGATATCTGAAGACTATTTCAATATTCATCAGTATAGATCTCAAAATAAACTCACTTTTCAAAAGGTGTTTGCGTTGTGTTGCTGTGGAACATAATGACAAACAAAAATGAAGCATAATCTGATGTGGTGATCGCAGCGATACTTACTAGGATACATGAATTTAGGTTTGCAGCCAATGGGCTTTTTTAACTGAATTATAATTATTTCGAAGATTAAAATAAAATTATTTTATACTTTTTAGTCCATCTTAAAAACGTGGTATATTAAAAAATACAGTATATATATTTTTTAAATAATTATTTTCTTTTTTAAATCGAACTATTTTCATTTTATCGCATAAGAAATTATTTAGTCGGCACTCGTCAGATGATAATGACATTTATATATTAACGATATTTTTACTTACTTTTAATAATAAATTATTTATAATTAAACAAAAAAAAAGCCAACCAACTATTCTATTTTCTATTCGAGAATAGATAGACTACTACGTTGTCTTGCAAATACAGTCAGTCAGTTGGTCATCGATTGGAATTTTCTATGTATCAGCACGCAGTGACCTGAAATGAATCAGTGCAACAGTTAATGAAAATAATGCATAACTTAGTCTCCATTAAGATAAGATGATTAGACAATCATTTTGAAACTTTTCAAAATCTCTCTCTCAATTTTTTTTTATTTATTTTGTAAAGATACTTTGCTTATCTTTTAACTCTCTTAATTAAATTTAAACAAATGCAAGCAGATGATTGACTCGCTGGCTGGTGTCAGGTGTACAAATTACTCTTTGTGATCCATTTATTCGACAAAAAGCTTGTGTGACCACGAAAGGAGAATCGAATGAGACCTTACTCTTGATTCTACTTTTACGATAGGTGTTGGCAGATCACGGCTCTTTGAGGATGATCTGCGGCTCCCAATATCACGTTTCTTCTTTTTTTCTCCCGGTCTGGGGCTTCAAATGAGTCAAAGCCTATTCTAGGATAATCTCAAGTCTTTGAAACATCGGAGTCTACAACTGCGGCGCTCCATGAGCCACAAAGGCACAAAGGGGAAATACCTTCTTACCTACCTAACAAGGGCCGATGCTGTCACAAGATGTAAATGTGAGGCATTTCAAATGAAGAGATTACTCCGTTTGGATATTTTAATAATAAATCAGGAAATATATATATATATATTTTTTTATAATCCTGTTTCAATTTGAGAACGAAATATTTTTTAGCCTTCGTGATTATTAATACTTGGAACTTAGTACACATCTACAGGATAAACTATTCATTCATTTCTTTAAGAAATATTTTAATTTCAGTAATTTCTATGGATCAATGCATTTTTTTTTGCTGTAATGACAACCTCATTGATTTTCTTCTTCATTTCATTCATAAAATTCTTATTTTGAACTGAATTTAAATGATCTACTTGGGAAGAAAAGGGAGGAATTGCAAGAATGGTTTCGGAGAAATCGTATGATCACTTATAAGCATGTGGAAAAAAAAAAAAAAGAAAAAAGGATAATGATATTTACCTGAATAATAATTATTTTTTCTCTTGGAATCCGATGAGAAAGGCTTCTTCCAGAGGGCAATTTCATGCAATATTCATCATCTCTCTCTCTGGGTTAGGTTCTCTGCCTGGTTCCTGGAATTCCTGAGGTCAACGAAGGTGAAACAAGTTGGGCCTCTTTTAAGGGAACAGGCCAACAACAAAAGGTTTTGGTTTCCGATTTCAATGAGGAATCCTCTTCATTCCAAAAGGAATATAGCCCCAACCCCCGAAATCCCACCAATGATGTTAAAAAAAGATAAAAATGAAATCTGTCTTGGAAGCAGTGTTGGGCCAAAGGATTTTCTTTCTTCAATATTACATTATAGTCTTTCGATTATAGTTCTTAACAGATGTCAGTAGAAAGTATTTATGTTTCTTTAATTATTTATTTAGCCTCTGGTAAACGCATTACGTTGAAACTTAACGAAAAATTGAAAGTCTCATAAAATGCATCTGATACTTCAGTCTCTCTCTTGGGTATTTTGAGAAATGTAAAGATAAAACAATTGCTGCAAATAAAACTTTGCTTAAATTAATGGAAAAAAAGAAGATAATATTCAAAGAACATTAAAGTACGATTATTTCAAAGTTTAACTTTCTCCCTTAAATATTGGAAGGGGAAAAAGACGAAACAAAAGGTCATCGACTGCTGCTTAATATTTTTTTTTTTTTTTTCATTATCTTCTATTAGCAAGTAAATATAATTTTAAAGTTCAGCAAATTTTTCATCTTCATTAACAAAAATATGTCCATTTGATTGTTTTTTTAAATTTATATAGAAGTTCATTTACTATTTATAAAGCAGCCAAATCCCACCATTTTATATGTAAAATTTTTATTTTATTTTTGCTTTCTGCTTATTATCTACTTAAAAAAAATGAATAATAAGACTTAAATTTTTATTTATTTTTATAATTAAATATGACAATATAGTTTCTTATGAATGTTTCAATAACCTCATGGAAAGAATTGAGGTACAGGATTTCTTCCTCCCCTTCCCTGTTTTTTTGGGTAACCCAGGATTTATCAAGAGTCCAGTCTATGTAAATTTGAACTTGCACCGAATAGCCTCAGCCTGAAACTAAAATGTCTTTTATTTGAATTACTTTTTCTGAACTTTTACGATAACAGCTACAATGGACTCTTTAGCATCAACGAATGATGATAATTTTTCTGCATACCTTTGTTTACAAAAGAGACTGGGAAGCTACGATTAAAACTTCAGTTCCCTTTGATTTTCGTGATTATTTCGTAAAAGGTGGATTTTGGGTTCCTGTTTCTGAACTGGGAGACCATTGTAAAAGAAAATCAATAAAGAGTTCTAAATGAGGATAAATAATTTTTAAGTTATCTGCATCAGGTGGGCCTGCTTAAGTAATTATATATTATAAAAATGTTATTCTGTCATAAGACGAAGTTTTTCCAATTTTTTGACCAAACTATAAGAGATTGATTGGTCATGTAAATGGATAAATGTAGAGCTTTTTAAGACAAACAAAATGCTACAAACATTTTTCGAAAAAAGTTTTTGGTTTCCAAGATGGCGCCTTTTAAAAGGTCAAATTTTGACTTTTTCTCAATTTAAACGAAAAGTATAAAAGTTGGAAGAGAACATTATATTGAGAAAATGTTGGTATTTGAAAGTTCTATCGAACGATATATCAGTCATTAACAAATGTTTCTGCGTTTGCAAGATACATGCAAAAATGTGTGTGGCGCAACCCCAGGTGTGTGGCGCCTACTCGCGATACACCTGAGTTAAGCGGAGAAGGCCACAACGGGCTGGGAATTCTTATATTTTCCGATCTTAATATTAATTTCCTAAATAAATAAAGTTTTTTTTTAATGCTATATATGCAAGGGTTCCTGAGCGAAGCGCCGGTACCCGGCTAGTCATTAATAAGAACCGTTAGTAGTAACGCTAGGCTAATTCTGGTGAGTTTAATAGATGATAACTGCACATCAATGATTTACAATCGTTTCTCCTGCTTTATGTGAGTAAATATATCGAAATTACTTCTATTAAAATTTTCGATTCTTCTAAATCTTCGAATGTCCATACTTTACGATATGGGTGCACCGGGACACCTCATGTAGAGGATAACATTCTTATGTAATTGAATTCTGGTCACTAGAAAACGTTCATGATTGAAATTCATTGAGTTTTATTGTATGTTTATCGGAATCCTAATGTCCTTGTGATATGAAGAGCTCAGTAATAGTGATTTTGTGGATTTTCGGAAAAGACAGTCACAAATGAGGTTCAATCATTTATACAATCCTGATCTTGTAAAGTCAGGCTTCCTTTAGATAATTTAAGAATAGACTTACCGGCAACATCTATTCAGTAGCAGATAATTTTAAGGGATTACAGGGAAGAGGTTACGGTTGGAGACGGTGCTTAGACCAAGTGTGCAAAAAATAACTGTAAATACTTTACAAATGAAGCGTGAGACAAGTTGAAGTTTCATCCTGTGACTTCCAACTGTAAGGAAAGGAAGAAGAATGTAAAAGTTGTTTTAAAATCACTTTTACTTTTTAAATTCGTTCTTTTTTTTTCTTCAAAAACTTTTATAATTATATCTATTAGAATCGATTGATATTCTTTGAATGATTTCTTTTTTGCTTATAAAAAGGAGTAGATGGATTAGTCTTGTTTACACGATATTAAAGATAAATCCCGTCATTACAATGAATTCGGAAGACATTTGGTTGTCTGGAGAAGTCGTTTCCAACACTGCCTCGGGCAAAATCGAAATGACTTAGGTCAGAGTAAACATAAGGAGTTCCCTGAGCGACGACTGTCCAACTTACCTCCAAATAAGGAAATCTTCAGACAAATTTCAACTAAAAATAAGTTTTTTCTTCATACTGTATCATTTAAAAGTTGTTTTTTTTTTTTTACATCCAAAAATAAAAGAGAATTACATAAGGAAACAGATTTACAACTACAGCATATCTTATTATTTTACCAGATAAAACCTAGAAAATATAGTAATGAGAATGATATCGAATAATTCAAATATTGAATTATTACATTCACATTATTATATTATTTTTTTAAGAAATAATGAAAAAACTGCAACACATTCAATCTAATAAATAAATAAATAAATAAATAAATAAATAAATAAATAAAATGAATATCCTATAATGCTAACGTCCGAAGACAGTTTCCAATCCTTATTAGTTTCAATACAGTTAAAACCATTCTTCCTGAAGAAAACTAATATAAATATTAATTCTCGCCCCCGTCTTTGCTTTTTATCCAATTTCTCTATTTCTGTTTTCAATTTCTCCTCTATATTTAAAAACTAAAATATCCTTCCCATTTGATTCCGTATGAGCATGGTATGAATTAATGCATATTTTTTACTATATTTCTGTGTATACATCTAATAATTCTGTGTTGTTTCTTTCAGTCTTCAGCGGAACAGTGGTCTCCTGAAGCCATCGACAGGCCAGCGCATATGCCAACACTTCAATCCCTTGATGTTACCTGTTATAAAAATCACATGACTGTAACAGCTCAGTTTTCTGGGGCTTTCCAAGGAACTATTTTCTCGAAAGGAAGTTCTGGTCAACAAGGCTGTGTTTACGTAGCACCTCATTCGGGAGGAAATCATTATCAATTTGATATTCAATATGATAAGTAAGTAATCTTTATATGATTAGTAGGTAATCTTTTTTCATTCTACATCGAACATTGTTTGCTCAAAAGCCGAAGAATTTCAAGATTATTAAAACAGCGATCTATTCCAAATAATAATGATTTTAATTTCCTCAAAATATTTATTATTTAGAAATAAAGTTATATTGCACTGTTTCTCAAACAACATGACTTTTAAAAATGCTTCATGATTTTTGACATTGACCAAACTATGAAATTTTCCTATCTTTATTATTATTACTCGTTCAATTATAATGTAATCGTTA
>JAFIDM010006756.1:0-21020 GCA_023159025.1 Thereuonema tuberculata
AAGGTAGGGATAGTGATAAGTAAACCAATCACAGTGCTTCGCAACTGCTTCTGAGTCACCTTTACTTTAGAATAGACTGCACCGGGATGCTCTAGAAAATGCGCGCGCGAGTCTCTTTGCGACCCACGCTATCTTACCCACCCCTATTTATATGGACATTTTTTAACTCAATACACTGAATTTCTAATAATGACTTACAAACAAACTTAGGTTGAGAAACTGTGAAAAGATTTAAATTGGGGAGAAAAAAAATGAAGAATAAGAATTGATGAAATGTTTTATGTTGATGAAATGATGCTTTATGATGACGTAGTTCATTTGTAGTCGATATTTACTGAATAAGCAACAGTCAACGCTTTACAATGAATTTGGGATAAAAGAGAAAAAAATAAAATATTCAGGAATATTTAATATATTGATAAACTACTTCAATTACTTCTAAACTTCTAAAATAATAATATTTCTCTTCCTTCAACAGGAAGCTTCTTCAGGATTTTTTTTTGAGGGCAGGAAAAAAAACTTTTTTTTTCTTCGTAGAATCCTTTAAAATATACAGTAAGAGTTTTACATCGTTTTTGGAAAACAAGTAGATCATAGTAACAGTATTTATCACGTGATTTTTGGAAATCAATTGATAAAACTCTTACTGTATATTTTAACGGATTCTATGAGGAAAAAGAAAAGTTTCTTTTCCTGTCCTCAAAAATAACCTGAAGAAGCTTCGTGTTGAAGGAGGAGAAATATTGTTATTTTAGAAGTTTAGAAGTAATTAAAGAAGTTTATCAATATATTAATAATAACTATTGTTGAAATATCTATTTCTGATTCAGGAATATTGTTATGTGAAAAGTATAGTAGATGTAGAGATGTTTTGTATTACAGTTAACAGATCTATTTGATTTCAGAAATCCGTGTATTGATGTTGATGTTAATTTTATAGCCCGAAACTCTTCGTTCAAAGAAATTTGAATGGAGAACTACGATCTGAAATAATGTGTTAGTGAAAAGGAAGCAATGTATACTGCTTGTCTACGACAACTTGATCCTTAGCCACGCCTATGTCACGTGGTAGGCGAAGAGTCCAAGTCGTCATTTGAGGGGATCTGTGTGATAGTTTTCCATTTTCAGTGGAAATGCACAGATTTTGTTTCTTGGTTATAACAGAGGAATTTATGATATAAAATACGACATTATATATCTATTTTTCTTCTATATAATAATAACCATGTTATATTTTAACTGTAACGATGTATAAAACTGATTTGCTGTTTAAGAACTGTTATATTTATACTGTTTCTTATTTATTTAAATTATGAAAAATCGTAATTATATATAAATTATATTAATTAATGTTAGTAATAAATATATACACTTCATGGTAATAATGTTTTATTTAACAATTAACTGCTGAAAGTTAAAAAAAAAAAGCAAACTTGTTTAAAAACAGTTCCGAAAATTTCCACAGAACATTTACAAATATCCAAATTAAGAACATTGGCACTTGTACTAAAAGATTAAAAACAGAATTAGATTGACAATAATAATAACTGCATGAATTACAATGCAAGTTTTGATATACAGGAAATGAAAACAAAACTAAAATAATATAATATTGTTTATAATAATAATAGTCAATCAAAACACCAAAATAAAATTGTTAGAATAATAAACAATATTGCAGGTGACGATTTAAATTTTTAATAATGAAAGATCGTAACTGTTTTTAACGAAATTACAAACACTAATTCTTGACTTTTCGCCAGAAATAAATGTAATCATCAATCAAAAAAAACTTGTTTAAACACAATCCCGTAAAGTTGTATCTAGTTATTTTTTCATTACTTTGATTTTTTTTCCCGTATTTACAATATAAATGTTATTCATAATTATTTTATAGATAACTTTTTTCTTTAATAGTAAATATTTTAAAAAATTTTTTCTAATCTTGTTTTTTTTTTTTTCAAAAATTTTTCTTTTACAACCCTCACCCCTATTCTGAAATGTCTTCTTCGTTTGAAGAGGCATGGCTAAAGCTCAAGTAATCGTGTACAAGCAGTATGGTACTTAAATAAGGTATAATTGTTCCTAGGTTCGAGAATCTTGCATGGTAATGTCCAGATATAGTAGTTTAGAAAGATAATATATAGTTTACACAAACTTATTGATGAAATTTTCAATGTTTCTTTGAAATTAGTGTAGATTAATTGTGGTAATAGCACTTTAAGGTTGGGATTTGGGATGTACTGTAAATATCGTACCTTTTTTAAAAAATACAGTCTTTTCGTTATTGCTATCACAAACACTACACTACGCCTTATGGAAGGCCAAGCACTAACAAATAAAATAAAAATAAAAATATATATTTTAAACTTTAAAAATTAAAGCAAACATTTTTTGTCAAACAATGGACGCCCGAAACTATCGCGTTTTTGCGGTAGAGGACGCTGTTTGGTGGTTGACGATACCTGCCCAAAAAATGAAAAAGATTATTTGCTGGTAAGTGTGAGGCCTTGTAGCGTTTGGATTTGCGCTTGTCCATACATGAGCATTGTGCACATTAACACTCCTTCATATGTAATCAATACTTCTTCTGTGAAGAGACATGTGCTGGAAAATCCGGCTGCACTGAACTTTGTTACATAAACCTGCGGCAGAAGTCAATCCTCAGCATTCAATCTGTGAACTATCTGTAAATGGAATGGATGTAATTACTCCTGGTGTAAAATTCCCCATGAGGTGGTTTGTTCACATCTGCCCTACACCTCTGGTACTTTTGATGGGACGTTCCTCAATCTGTTGTAGAATAGAAATGCAACAATTGCGAAAATACATTGTTTGTTTTAAAGTATCACCCCTTAAAGTTTGTTCTATGAATTTAGAAACACCCTGTATATATCTTCTTTTTTTATTTTTTTATTGAAACAGACTTTTTAGATTTTAATGGACGTTTCTATTGCACTAACTATAGATGTTCTCTTTTTTTTTTTAACATACTTAAAAAAAAGCCAGTTTTATTCATAAATATTTATAATCACTGCTTCATTGATTTCTATCAAGTTCAAAACAACATTTATTTTTATCGTTTATTTCAATTAAAGTTGGAACAAACAAAAAATACTTTTGTTATTAAAAAACAAAAAGAAAACAGAAAAAATATTATAGCAGTAAATCATTTTCATTATATTGAATCAACGAACTGAATTCCACCTTTCTTAGAAGTCGGAAGGCAGTATACAGTCAACCAATGAAAAGACTTAAAACAAAAGAAAACCATTTGAACCGGGGGGGGGGGGTCCAAATCGCTGCGTAGTAGACAACGCTATATTTTCTATTTGAGCATGACGTCAAATGGTTGCAACTTGCAAATTCTCTTCCATTCAAATGACTAGAGTTTTTATTTTTTTTTTTTAAATATTTATTTTAAAAATTAGCGAAATAATATTTGGAATCTTAAATTTATCAGCGGTCTGATGCCAAAATAAATCAATCAATTGAAAAAAGGAACATTTCAAAGATATACTTTTCAAAGAAATACAGAGACAGAAATTATAAATTTCGTTCTTATTTTCATCAAATATTACAAAATAAAATTACTTTTCAACTATATTGACTTCGTTTTCAATACAGACCAATGAAAATTAAAGAAATTGAAGCAAGAAAATTCAATCAAAGAAATTCAAAAAAACAGAGCAAAACTAGGTCCACAATAAGTTATAAATCAAGAAAAAATCACAACTGGACAGTAAATATGCCTTCGCACACTAAGCCAACATCAACGGGAATCCTGAACTGCAGTTTCATCCGTATTAGGAATTATCAGCAGAATTTACCCAAGATGTTTGGCTCAGACTGCGCGGAAGCTAAAGAAAATGTTAATAAAATTCGTCAGTTTTTTGTTATTGGTTTTGTTTTTCTTTTCTGTTATTTTGTAGAAATAAATGATGTTTTACCTGTGATATAATAAATTGCTGATTTAAATGGTGAAAGGAACAAATAAACATTAAAATTATGTTAATGTTAAATATGTTAAATATAATGTTATGTTTAATATTCATAAATTAAATTCTTTGTTGTAAAGATGTTAAACATAATTTTTTAAACATAAGTTCATTTCACCATTTAAAAAAAAATTGTTATTTTGTAAAATTTACTAATTGGGTGAAAAGTAAAAATGAGATTGTGTTTGGGAGCTTTTAAAGATTGTATTTTATGAGTTATTCTCCCATATTTTATACATCCTCTAATTTATGTCAACCTTGACAAAAAACAAGGTGTAGGGCTCAGCACCTGGATTATTTTCATCAGTTTCATTTAGTTGATTTTTGAATGAATAATCCCTGCATTTTTATTGAAAGAGAGTTTAGGTAATTTACATTCTTTAAAGTCCAGAAAAACTTTGAATTTCCTAACAGTGGAAAGTTTTTCTAAATTACATACGATATTTTGTCAATGAAATCTTTCTCTTTTAAAAACATGAAGATTTACAATGATATTTTTTAAGGAAAGTAAATTTATGTTACCGTTAGAGATGAAACGAAAATTAAAATTCATTTTATCTTAATATTTTTTTCCACTTGTTTTCTAAATTATCGTTAAGTGATTGAGAAAAATAATATTTAAATCGTGAGAAAATTTAAATACTTCAAAACTTTTAAATTGAGTTAGAAATAGTTATTGGGTATAACACTAAAAATCCGAGTGCTCTGCAATCCAACCTTGCATCCAGATGACGTCATTGCGTTAGCCAATAGAAACCGTTTTCGCTGTGGAGCCAACCTTCTTTCTTAAATAACCTTATAAGCATCTTACATCTGTTAAAAATCGTAAATAATTTTTTTCCTTTTTTGAAATATAAGAATTTTTATTCCAATTGCTAGAAAGATACATGATGCTGATAAAGTCACTTTGTCCGTCTGTTTGCTATGATGACTTCATGAAACATAATGTGAACATATACTGTAGACGTGTAGAGCATCGATTATCCGAATACCAATGAACCGAAATATCGGTTAACCGAAGGCGTTCCAATAGACAAAAAATTTAAAAAAATAATTAAAAACTGTCGGCTGATACTGAAGCAGCTGCACATTTTAAAGAGTCTTTTTAAAAAAAACAAACATTTATAACGAGGGTTACAAAAAAACCAAAGTCTACAATGCAGAGGAAACTGGTCTGTATTGGAAGAAAATACCAACAAAATCCCTAGTTTCTAAGAATGAAAGCACCTGGTTTTCAAGCAAATAAATTACGCATCACTGCTATGGTATGCGGAAATGTTACTGAAACAATTTTTTCGTAAATGATCAGTTATCCGAAATATCAGTTATCCGAACCCCCCCTCCACAAACTTTCGGATAATCGATGCTCTTCTGAACAATTACAGTCAATCTACGTTCAATATTTACAATTCAAATTAGTTTCTTATCAGTAAATTAGTGCCAGAAAATTACAAAAATTCCTGCAAACCAAACCAAATTATAACCATTGAAATGCATTTGTTAGTGATTAAAAATCATTAAAAATATTTGAATATAAAGTTGTTTCATTAATTTATTGCGAATTTCCTTACTTTTCTCAGAAATGAGAAGTTTTCTGTTTATTTTCAGCAGATATTTTTAATTACAACGAAATATAAGATTTCTGCTGTTTAAAACAAAAGTTCACTAATTAACATTTTTAAAGAAAAAAAATCATTTTAAAAGAAAGTATGCTTTAAATCTTTTGCGGAACTTCTCGTTGGTCTCGTGCAAATCCCGTACACGTTCTAGAAGTAACTATTAGATCTAAAATCTTTCTGAAGGAACCTTCGCCTAATCTCATACACAGGGGTCGCAGTGTAATCTGTTACTGAGTCACTTCTTAGATAGATTATGATATTTATTAGAAATTATATTGATCATTCCCAATTAAAAAAGGATTGAAAACTAACAATGAAATATTCTTAAGATATTGGAGCTTTTATTTTGGAAATACATTCGGGTTCTACATGAATATAAAAGTATTTGGCATTAAATAGGTTTCAGTAAAATATATTCTTGAATCCTCTAGTGTTTCAAAATTTATTTGAACACACAGAAGCACATAGAAATTGATTTCCTACATAATTATGCTAAAAATGTTGTAGCCTAAATCAATTTTGAATCAGTGGAAGGGAATTCCTTTATCCTATTCTTAACTCTAATGTCTCAATAATGCAAACATTATTTTTATTCTGATATTACTACAGTAATATTAATCAAATACTTCAGACTATTGAACATAAGAGATTCAATTATTTTAGTACAAAGGGCTCTAAGCTGAGAATTGTTAGTTAAATAAGTATGTTTTATAACATTAAGACTATATAATAGTCATAATATAATGTTAAATATCTTCAAATTAAAAGGTCGGCAATAACATAATAAAATTATAAATTATTATTTTTTTTCATGTTTTTTTATTTTATTTACATGAATCCCTTAGATCGAATATTATCATAAGAATGAAAGCTGTAGATATAAAATTTAGGTTATCAACGTTAATATAATATTAATATAATAATAACATTAATGTGAAAACATAATATTCTACCTCACCTTCAAGGCGTGATGTTTAAGCCTACTTTCTTGGGCACGTGAGTTTCATCAAATCGCGTATGTATGTATATGACAGATTTTGTGTAGGTTGCTTCGGTTGATTGATTATGAAATATGCGATTAGGTATCAAATAGCTAATATAATATAAAGCTATTTATATGAGAAGTTGGATAAGAAGCGTTCGCCGGTCATCCGCCAAATCCACATGCGGCCATCGGATTGCCAGATCGTGAAGCGAGATTTATCACTCCACGGAATGTTTTTCCACTCCTCCACAGTCCAATGATGGTGAGCTCTGGGCCATTGCAACCGACGCTTCCAATTCACGACGGTAAATGGTCGGCTTGTGAGAGACCTCACGGCGGTGGAAACCCAAGTACTTCAGTTCTCGGCGAACAGTTCTGCTGCTAGCGACAAGGCCCGACGCATGTTGGAACTCTATCGTCATCGCTACCAACGGAGACTTCCGATTTTGCTGCTCTACTCTCTTCAGGTATCGACAGCTATGGTCAGTCAGTTTTCTCGGTCTATCACTTTGTGCAGCTGTCGTTTCACTGGCTTGACGTCTCCATTGATTATTACCTATTACAAAAGGATTGAAAACAAACAACGAAATATTATTAAGACATTAAAGCTTTTATTTTGGAAACACCTACAAGTGCTACAGAATAAATATATTTGACGTTAAACAGATTTCAGTGAAAAACTGCCCTTGACTATGTAACAAAGTTTAAAGATGAATCTTCCAGAGTTTCAAAATTTATTTGAACACACACAAATAAATTGATTTCCTACATAATTTTGCGAAAAATGATATAAAGCAATTTTGAATCACAGAAAGCGAATTCCCTTATCCTATTCTGAACTCTGTGTCTCAATAACTCAAACATTGTTTTTATTCTGATATATTTTAGTAATATTGAGCAAATACATCAGACTAGCCAACATAAGATATCTAAGGATTTTAGTTCGAATGGACTGTCAGGTTGAGAATTAGTGTTTATTTTTGTTTTTTAATTATTTCTATAACGTCAGCTTCTGTAGGAGAGATTAAAGCTAATGTGATCAGTTGAATGAACTTTAGATTATTAAGAAGTTTTGTATTACACGAACATACTTCAATATTACCTGCATTAACGAAAGTATCATCAAACTTCGTTAATATATTTCGAACTTTGATCTACGCCTATTCTTTAGTTTTCTTTATATTATTATTTATTATTATTGTTACTCTCTGTTATTATTTTTTCGTAGTATTTTTTGTTATTAAATTATTATAAGATTTTTTTCTTCTAATTTTCTAAATATATTTTGTTAAGAATTTCATATAACATACGAACATTATGAAAAACCTTTTAAAAGCAAACAATTCATCAATTACAAATCTGCACACAACATTAGAATAAAGAGAGCAGTGATTAAAAACACCTTGGACCGTATAACCATGAATACTATAGATGAAGATAAAAGGACAGAAAAAATGAATAATTTTCGAAGAACATTAAAAATTAATGAATATCCTCATTATTTCATTGACAACATCTTTAAAGATTTTAGTAAGGGAAAAGACAAAATAAAAGAGAAAGAAGAAAGAAAAAACACAAAGTTTCTAAAACTCCCTAATAATATTAGAATTAACAAAAGTATACAAGAAATATATAAAAAGAACGAAATTCAAATACTCTACAAGAAAGGAAACAGCATAAATTCGATAATACAACATAATATTTATAAAGAAACAGTGGAGGGTATAATCACAGAGACAAAGGAAGGAAGAATCATGGGGACGGTGTACAAATTAAAATGCCGCTCATGCGGAAAAGTATATTTCGGAAACACAGGAAGAATGTTGATGGAACGAGTTGAGGAGCATACCGCCGCCTACAGAAATAACCATCCACTTGTTTCCGACTGGGCAGGGCACTGTATCACAGAAAAACATTGTCCTGACCCGATTTTTAGCATATTGTTACGTATAACAGACAAACACACAAGATACATTATAGAAGCCTGTACTATTCAAACTTTTACATGTATTAATAAGGACAGGGGTTATATAGTAAATCATAATATCCTGTCCTATGTTCAAGATATGATTAAGGGAAAAGAGTACAGATTTCAATAATGTATCATTGCAAAATTAAATCAAAATTGTTATCAGTAATAATAGAAAGAAATTAAATGAATCATAACTCACTGTATCATTGTTGTTAAAATTGTAACAATGGAAACATAACTGTATCATTACTGATCTTTGCTATTAAATGTAGACTTATTGTAGAAATATTCAAAAAAAGATAGGCTTGAGAAAGCAAAACGATCTCAGTTTTTGCTAAATATTGCGAATAAAAAGATGAAGAAGTATTATATATGGAGTCTGATGAAATTTATATTTAATATTAAGAAGAATGAAGAAGTATATTGAATACGTATTATCTTTCTAAACTACTATGCCTGGACCTTACTCTGCGAGATTCTCGAAGATAAGCGAACAATTATAACTTATTTAAGTACCATATACATTGCTTTCTTTTCATGCTTAGTATGTCTTTTAGTGCTTAGTATGTGCGTTGGCTGTAATTTTATTTATTTAAATTATTTACGCACGTTAAAATTTATTCTTATGCTTTCTTTTCACTAATACATTATTTCAGATAGCAGTTCTCTATTCAAATTTCATTGAACGACGAATTTCGGGCTATAAAATTAACATCAATATCAATACATGGATTTCTCAAATCAAATACACCTGTTTACTGTAATACAAAACATCTCTACATCTACTACACTTTTCACTTAACAATATTCCTGAATGTTTTATTTTCTTTCTCTTTTATTCCAAATTCATTGTAAAACGTTGACTATTGCTCCTTCAGTATATATCGACTTTAAATGAACTCCATCCTCATAAAGCATCATTTCATCAACATTGCTGGTTAGAATACGATTGATTGTAGCACGAGCAGTGTAAAAGAAACCCAGATGCACGCCTGCAAAAAATGAAATAGGCTTGACTGTTATTCCTCAGAGACTATTATTGACATTTTTACGAATCATATAATTACCAAATGCTAATCTTTGCTTAAATCAGTAAAAAATAAAAGCTACATCCATCTAAGAGACGTTGAATGGAATTAAAATAAAGATGGCGTCTCTGCAAGATGGTGGATGGATGGAAATAGAAACAAAGCGAAAAATCCTTACCCAGGACCAAATTTACAGTTTGATAAAGTCGTTGCCAGTTGGACTGAAGACGAAGTAATGGAGTTTGTAAGTTCAAGTTACAGTTTCTGCTTAAGAAGGTTGGCTGATTAGTTTGATATAAGACGGCCAGTATTTAATGTCAGAATTTTCTGCGTTTTAATGAGACTTCTTTTAAGAATGGATGGTATTGGGTGAGTGCAAAAGTTCTACCCGTTTTTGGATTTGAAATTTGCAATGGAATTGCCCTCTCACATCACGTTGTAATGATGCAAATCGTCTGCCAATCAAACGTGTGGATGCCTCACATATAAATGCATCGTGTCTCACAATGTTAATCATCTCAAAAAAAATATCAGAGGGTGTAACATGGAACGCGAGAAGGAGCATATAAGACATTGTTTGTTATATGAGTTCGATAAAAAGAGTACGGCAGCCGCAGCATGTCGCAATGTTTGTCAAATTTATGGGGAGGATGCAATGGACGAAAGCGCATGTCGTCGATGGTTTCGTAAATTTAGGGAAGGAGACAGAAGCTGTCAAGATCAGGCTAGGAGTGGACGGCCATCACATGTTGGAGAGTACGATATTGACCAAGCCATAAGGAACAGCCCGAACCCAACCGTGCAAGAATTAGCGGAGACCTTCAACGTACACCGGACACGGTCGAGAGACGGTTGGTTAAGTTGGGTTTCACGAGAAAGTTGGATAGTTGGGTTGCACTTAACCTGACAGCTAAGCAACGGGTTGACCGAATCGCCACCTGTGTTTCCTTGCTTTCCCGGTACAAAAGTAACCCATTCTTGACACGAATTGTGACAGGAGATGAGACGTAGGTTATGTACCGTAACGTAAAGCGTCGTAGGACTGTGTGTCGCCCTTGTGATCTGACTGCAAAGACTTCGAAAGCTGAACTTCATCCCAAGAAGGTGTTATTGAGTGTGTGGCGGCGAGATGTGCAGGGAATAATTCACTGGGAAGTCCTGCCACTCAGCCAAACTATCAGTGCTGCCTTCTACTGTCTACAGTTAGACAGGCTGCATTCGAATTTGGTAGCAAAACGACCAGTTATCCTTCATCACGATAACGCCAGGCCACCTACTGCTGTCATCACTCGCCAAAAGTTAATGGGCTATGGTTGGGAGGTTTTACCCCACCCTTCCTTTTCTCCTGACTTGGCACCAACTAACTATCACCTATTTCGTGCGTTGAACAATTCCTTCTGTCAGAAAATCTTTGATGATCTTGATGCTGTGAAAACTGCCATCCAAGACTTTTTTGACTCGAAACCGCCGGAATTTTACCCCGTGGGATTCATCTCATACCAGTAAGATGGCAAGAGGTCCTAGATAGCAATGGGGATTATTCACAATAATAGGTACTGTTCATTTTGCGTTTCTTTGCTCTTCTTTATGGGTAATGAAAACGGGTAGAACTTTTGCACTCACCCAATATATTCCATTTGATGTTACTGATGAGTTGAAATAACGAAGAAAGCTTAATGAAAATGATGATATACTAAAGGCTATTCAGTACTAAACATTGAATAGTTAGTTTTCAGAGTTTTATTACTCTTTTGTTGATTTCGAAATATTTCTGTTCTTTTTTAGGCTTCTTTACAGAGATTAGCAAGAGAAGTCTTTTATCCCGCTTTGTCTGTCCGTCCGTCGCGAGAAATTCATATCTCAGGAATGACATATGAGACATGACCTCGTCGTAAAGGTATTTCCAAGACTAGCTCATAGCCATTGAGAACTCGTTTCTTGCATCTGTGCTTCTCAAGTTATAGGTCACCTCTAGAATTTGATCTTAATTTGTAAGTTTTATTAAAGTCTGGTATTATAAAAATTTATTTCTTCGTATTTTATATTGACTTTAACCAGAATTATTACGTGAATCAGTTATATCAAGCCAATTTTCTTTTTCTCTTCTTGAAAGAAATCTTACAATGATTGGTCTATTTTTATTATAATGGGATCTCCAAATCTACAGAGAGCAGAAACAGAAATCTCTTTTTCTGTGGGTTTTGAATTTGTAAAGTTTCCGAGATTTCATCGTTCATTCTGTACAGAAGCTGTGGAACATTATGCGATCTCTGTTACGATTACTGCTCCTATGTTGTTTAAATAACTCATAGAAGATAACATAATTCATATAAGACAGACTGTTAGTCCCGTGTCTCACCAATCGCTTACAGTATCAACAAACGGCCAACGTTGGGCCTTCAAGTGTTTTTATTTTTTCGAAAATTCGGTGGCAATTTTAGGTCAAACACCATCATTTAAGAACGTTTGAAAATGTTTTTGCAATTTTTTTCCTTTTAATTTAGGTTTGAAGTATTATTGTTTTAATTGAAAAAGCCTGCATGTTTATAAAAATTTGAATTAAAGACTGAAATGTTTGAATGGCCAAAAATGCATATTTCCAACATAAGGAAACAAAATATCAAGTTAAGGTAGAAATTTAATTGTCATATAGTTTTTGGTCAAATAAAGGACTGAGACAGGGGTGTCCCCTCAGCCCTTTACTTTTTATTATATATATAGAAGGTTTAGAAAAGAAGTTGAAGGAGGCAAGTACAGGAGCTGTTAAGATTGGGCAAAGTAACATAAGATATCATGCTTACGCCGATGATATTTAATAATATCAAATGTTATTACAGACATGCAGGAGAAGATAAATGTTACAGCAAAATTCTTCAAAGGATTAACATTAGAAATTAATTTGCAAAAAACAAAAATAATTACTTTTAAAATTGGGGAGAAAAAAAGCAAAAAATGAAGAATGGATTTGGGAGGGAAAGGTAATTGAAACAGTAAATGAGTATAACTATCTAGGCTATTGAATGAATGGATGCAATAGCCCAATAAGTCATATATAAAATTTAAGTAATAAAGGTAGATTAGCGGCAGTGGAAACTAGTAAAATAATGAAACCGACGGTAAACGCATCTGTGGCTCTTTCATAAATTAGCTAAAAGCTACATGATATATGGGGCAGAAATTTAAGGGTGGGCAAAAAGAGAGAATCGAAAAAAAATACAGTAGAGCCCCGATTATCCGCGAGAGAATGATCCGCGAGCGCCCTGAAAAATTTTTTTTAATTACGAACCTCAAAAAAAAAATAATCCAATGTAACAACAGGGAAAATACAATAGGCCTTACAGTGCGAAGGTCGAAAATTACTGACAGGTTTATTGTGCATCGTAGTTTTATAGGCCTTCTCGGAATTTGTGGATGCAAACGTAGAGCAAAGGTTTCTGCTTTACTGTATATATTTTAAAAGTTTTATACATAATGTTTTTTATACAATAAATGAAACGTAGTTTTTAATGGTAAAATATTTTTTTTCCTCTTTACACCTCATTTTTAGTCTTTTTTCGGGTTATCCGCGATTTTCGTTATCTACGAAGCCCTTGTCACCCTATTCCGTGGATAATCGGGGCTCTACTGTACAAAGAAAATATATCAAAATTCTTTTAGGATTAAATTGGAATACCCCAAATTATAATTTGAGGATGGAAATTGGTTTTGAAGAAATGTTTACCATTCAATTGAAAAAAACCTATAAATGATATTAGGAAGATTTTTAAGATGGAAGATTATAGGTTTCCAAAAGAGTGTTGGATTCAAATGGAAAATGATAGAGTAAATGGTTAAGAAATAAATGGAGATGAAATTTCAAAATGTTGAAATAGTATCGGTCTATCAGCTGAGTGGATGGAGGAAAATTTTAGGTTTGGAAATAAAAAGGTGTTTTTGCAAATAAAACAAAGAATGGAGGATAACGAGTGGGAAGAATTGAGGCATAAAATAATAGCGTCCACTTATAATATTTGGTATAAAAATATTTACACGAATAATATAATGAAATATTATCTCAATGGAACTGATAAATGGTGGAAAAAGAAGATATATTTGAAAATAAGATGTGGAAATATAATAATTTAAATATGTATAAAAAAAACGAAGAAATTAATGTATATGTAAATGTTGTAATATAGGAAAATTAACATTGGAACATATTATTTTATGTTGTGAAAGTTTTATAATAGAAAGAGATAAATGGTTAAAAGTGAAAAAGGAACATACCGAGAAAGAGATAATAGTAAAAATATTATATGAAGGAAAATGTAATATAAATTTATGTATGTTTATAAATAAGATAATGGAAAAGTGGTCTGATATAATAAGAAATACAGAAAATTATATAAAAAAAAAAAAAAAAAAGATGTTCTCCCCACCCCTTGTGAAGGCAGAAGCCAGTACAGGGGTTTAATTAATTAGAACTGTTGTATATCACTAATATTATATGCATTGTTATTGTTTATTATTGTGTATAAAATCACCAAATGAAATGTATAAAATGTATAAATAAATCTTTTTATATATAATTGGTTCGGTACCAATTTGAATAAATATTGGCTTCCCGAAATTTTGAAAATGACGTTATTTTTTGGTTGTTGCTGATTTTTCCCTAATGTGTGACCCCCCCCCCACTTTCCCAAAATAAAATCCATTATACGACCCTGACTCGAACTATAAATAAATAAACGGTAATAGGGGAAAAACAAAAAATAAGGATGATTCCTATAGAATCTGAGAATTTAGGACGTGAGAAAAGAAAATTCGTTTTTCCGTATTTAAATTAAAGAATTTATTTTTCTCTCTGGTAAAAACTCAAAAGTAATTTAAAGTGATTTTCTTCTGTGGATGTAAATATCGAAAATTATATCGAAATTCTCATATCGTAGAACAGTAAAAAATTATTTCTTAGTTATTCATTCGGTGGTCAGCTAACACAGTCATTTCAGGCCAGATAGTTTCAGTACATTCCTCATAACACTAATGACCTTCCACTGCGTTTATTTTTATTTCGAAAATTCGGTGGAAATTTTGCGTCAAAAAGCATCATTTAAGAACGTTTGAAACTGTTTTGTCAATTTTTTCTTTTTAATTTAGGCATGAAAAATTATTTTTTTAATTGAAAAATTCTGCATGTTTACAAAAATTTGAATTAAAGACTGAAATGTTTGAATGGGTTATTTATAGTTACCGTATATGCTCCAATAAACGCCGAGTCTCTTATTGTCGCCGGTCTCTAATAAGCGCCGGGCTGCAGAGGGGACACGGCCAAATAGTAGCCGGGTCTTTGATATTTTCCTACCGGTACTAGTGTAAGCGTCCGTATCTTTATAGTTGTGCGTAGTACCTTACAGTACATTGCCTTACAAAATACCGCCGAAACGGTCATTTGACCTTGCCTTTAAGATTTGCGCGGTGGAATACGCGAAAGAAAGAAAGAGGCGGCCGCCCGTCATTAGCGAAAAGTACAGAAAGACATTGCCATTTATCTTTAACAGTCTTATGTAGCATGTGAAATTCAAATAAAGTAGCTGTTTGTAATATTAGCCGGTATGTAAAAATATTGCTTTCTGAAGGTTTTTGTTAATAATGGCCGGTCTTATTAAGCGCCGGGAGCCGAGGCTAGTTTTGCAAATAAACGCCGGGTGCCTTTATTGGAGCATATACGGTATTTATAACAATTTTGACGAAATCTTTGGTTATTCTCGTGACTTTCAAGTAAAGAATATGAAATAAAAATAAAAGCTTAAATTGTTATATTTTTAAATTTTAGAAGTTTAAAGAAAAATTTTGATTATCTAAAATTGGATATACAAAACATCATTAATCATGTTGATATTATAATACTTGTTGAAATTAATATAAATTCAGGAGAACCAGAACTCTTATCAACTTATTGGCTTTAATATGATTTATAAAGTAAGAGAAAACAAGAAAGATGGTGGTTTATTGGTTTGCTATGAAAAAACTTATGTTATAAAAGAAATGAATATTGATACAATTACTCATGATAATTTAACATGCACTGTAAGTAATAATACAAATGATTTTGAAATAACTTTATTAGACAACATATTTATTAACATATTAATTATAACTATTGTGGAAATACAGTCGGACCTCGGTATGAGGTCACTTCTTGGGACCTCACGAAACTGACCTTATAAGCGGATACCCTATAACCGATTCATACGCAATAAATAAGCATTATATAAATATAGTAAAATTCTTTGCAATATATAATAAGTAGCCTCATTTCTAATGCATAGGAATCTAAAACTTGCGAAACAATTTCGGAAATCAAAGCTTGAGAAGTGATAGCAATTTCATCATCAATTCTCACGTATTCACTGTCCCTTTCTATAGCACAGCTGCAATTCTGAGATCTTGTATTAACACAGCTAAAGGAATAACGTCTTTGTCATCTTCATATGTTATTTCATCCACACTAGTTGTAGAAAATTGAAAACCAGCATGTCGAAAGCAATTTGAAACGCATGTGTTTGGCACCAAGCTCCGACTTTTATGAATATAAAAAATTGCATCTAACACAGACAAATAATTTTTTTTTTCTCATCAATCATGGTGCACCTTGATTGTAGTACTAATTTTGGGAAGAGAATTTGCAGCGTTTGGTTCAGTGGAAGACAAACTGTTTTCTGATGCTCTTTCATGTGGAGGAGCCGTTGCACCTTGCTGAAATCAAATCTTTCAGAAGGAGCTCTCTGTAGTTCATTTTCAGATTTTGAATGACTCCCTGATCCAAAGGGAGTTACAAAACTCTGGTAACATTTCGGGGTAAGAAAACAAGATCAATTGATTTCAACTGAAGTATGTTGATACGAGCAGGGCAATTGTCTGCTATGAAAACAACTTTTCTTTTCTTTTTCAAAAAGTGTTTATCGAAATACCATAAAGTTTTTTTAAATATGTTAGCATTCATCCACGCTTTTTTGTTCGCATCATTTTCCAAAGATAAAGACTTAACGTTTTTAAAGCAACGTGGCTTTTGAAATTTTGCGATTATGAAATTAACTAGCAGTCTTAGTTTTTCAGAGCCATGCATATTAGCTCCTAAAAAAATTGTCAGTCGTTCTTTACTTTTTTTCTCCCCTATACATTTTTCTTCCTTGAAAGTAAGAGTTTTGTCGGGAAAAGAAAGAAAAATTTTTGGAATTGAATCAGTGTGGCACTGAAATAACAGACAAAAGTGACCTTATATGCGATTACGGTATTTAGGACCTGACCATATATCCGACAATCCATATCACAGAATTCCTATTCAATGAGCCGGGACTTTAAAAAAGTGACCTTATATGCGGGTGACTATTTCTGACTCAGGAAGATTGTTGTATGAAAAATGTAGTAGATGTAGAGATGTTTGTACTACAGTTAACAGGCGTATTTCATTTGAGAAATCCATGTATTCGTAAGGATGTTAATTTTATAGCCCGAAATTCGTCTTTCAATGAAATTTGAATGGAGAACTACTATCTGAAATAATGTGTTAGTGAAAAGAAAGCAATGTGTATGATACTTAAATAAGGTATAATTGTTCGCCTATCTTCGAGTATCTCCCATGATAAGATCCAGACCTAGAAGTTTAGAAAGATAATGTATAGTTTACATTTAGTTTATAGCAATAGCATTTATCAATTGTTTTCCAAAAATCATGTGATAAATGCTATAACTATGATCTACTTCTTTTCCAAAAATGATGTAATACTATTATTGTATATTTTAATGGATTCTATAAGAAAAAAGAAAAGTTTCTTTTCCTATCCTTAAAAAAAATCCTGAAGAAGCTTCCTGTTGAAGGAAGAGAAATATTGTTATTTTAGAAGTTTAGAAGTAATTAAAGAAATTTAACAACATATAAAATATTCCGGAATGTTTTATTTTCTTTCTCTTTTATTCCAAATTCAATTGGTTGTTGCTTATTAAATATCGACTACAAATGAACTACGTCATCATAAAGCATCATTTCATCAACATTAAAACATTTCATCAATTCTTATTCTTCATTTTTTTTCTCCCCATTTTAAGTCTTTTCACAGTTTCTCAACTTAAGTTTGTTTTTAAATCATTATTAGGAATTCAGTGTATTAACAAGGTCTGAGTATAAACAATGACGATTATTCCATATAAATAGTGGAGGGTAGGATAGCATGGGGTCGCAAAGAGACTTCGCGCGCGCATTTTCTAGGGTACCACGGCGCAGTCTATTCTAAAGTAAAGGTGACTCATAAGCAGTTGCGAAACACTGTGATTGGTTTACTAATCTCTATCCCTACCTTGTTTATATTGATTTTAACCAAAATTATTATTATATAAATCAGTTATATCAAACCAATTTTCTTTTTCTCTTCTTGAAAGAAAGCTTACAATGATTGGTCTATTTTTATTACAAAGGAACCTCCCAAATCTACAGAGAGCTTCTATTTTTCTGTGGGTTTTGAATTTGTAAAGTTTTCGAGATTTTAACGTTCACTCTGTATAGAAGCCGTGGGACATTATGCGATCGCTATTACGATTACTGCTCCTAACTTGTTTTCTTAACCTAATTCATATAAGACAGACCTGTTAATACCATGTCCCACCAAACTGTTACTGTATCAACCAACATTCTGTGTTACATTCGAAATACAACAACGGTGTTAGAGCTCAATTAATTTCTTCTTTTTATTTATGAATCTTGTCAGAAATGATACTGTGTTTGAATCAAATATACATTGTTTGCAAAGTATCTACTATTTTTAAAACAACACTTTGTCTTGAGTTGGTTAGGTTGGCAAATAGGTAGGAAAGGATTGTGTACAGCAGGATAAACAAACAGCGGAAGAAAAAAGTAACAGATTCTTGAAAACTAAATAAATTATTTAAAAAAAAAAAGTGTAATAATTGTCGGTTTTAAAACAGGAATTACACAGAATAGCAGGTCCACAAATGAACAACGAGACAGTTTATGAAGAAAAAGATTATTTAAAATTAATAAAAAATATTTAAATATTGTTTTAAACAGACCGTTTGTCTAGTTTATTTGACTAAGAAAACAATGTTAAAATGCAATAGCAAAACTTCGCATTCTCAGTTTGTCTGTTGGTTTTACTGTTCGTTTCTCTGTGTGTATGTGCATCATCCTATAACCATTGAACGGATTTTCATAGAATTTGTTCAGTTGCTTATTTAAGGTTCAACATAAAACACAGACTCAGTTACTCTGGTCTCTTGCTAGAATGGTTGAACTGATTTCTTTAAATTGGGGTTTGATGTTTATTTGGGATCGAATTCAAAATTTAAGCGCAATTATTTTGATCGCCAGTCCAGCCTCCAATCATCAAAATTGACTTCTTAGCACTGCATCCTTAGTCCATACTATGCGATGGATAGCTAAGCGTACATCTACAGTGCAATTGATGGCAATTGAATACACGCCCAACAGCCATGACGTAACTATTTGTAAGGCAATAAGAAACAGCCGCTCCCTAAAAAACATGAGCTGATTTAATTGACAATTTCCCTCAAAATGCCTGAATGCAAAATATTGCAGAGCAGCTCTCGAGAAATTATTTTCAAAGTTGAGGAATGCATCCGACAGGAATTTGAGAAATTTACATTCCAATTGTCTCATTTAAAAGATATACTGTTTCGATGTTGTTTATTTGAATCCTGTAGTAGAGGCTACTGCTGCTGTCACATCTCACGTGACTTGACCCGATTACCTTCGTATGTTGGTTGCACTTTAGTAATATTTTTATAAACATATAAGACTCAATTATAAAAAAAAAATATATATGCAAACTTAGAGAATTTTGCAGAATTTTTTGAAAAAGATGATTTTAGACTTCAATTACTATTATTTTGTTGCAGTGGAAAAGATATTAAAGCAAAACCCAAATTAGGGTTATGATTTCTTCTGCTAATTTTCTAAGTGTAAGGTGGTATCCATTGGACTAAACGATAGTTCGGTCGAACTCAATTTAACGACTATTTTAAGTGTATTTCCTTTATTTGTATATTTCAGGTGAATATATTTCACGTAAAGAGGATTGTCTTTGAAGCACATGTTGGAAAAATCGTCACAGACCTTATGGTTATCAAAAATGCTGGAACTGCAAGCCTTCTCATGAAGTTTGCAGAGAGTACGAAGAAAATATATCAAAATTCTTTTTGGATTAAATTGGAATACCCCAAATTATAATTTGAGAATGGAAATTGGTTTCGAAGAAATGTTTACGCTTCAATTGAAAAAAACCTATAAATGATATTAGGAAGATTTTTGAGATGGAAGATTACAGGTTTCCAAAGGAGTGTTGGATTCAAATGGAAAATGATAGAGTAAATGGGTTAAGAAATAAATGGAGAGATGAAATTTCAAAATGTTGAAATAGTATCGGTCTATCAGATGAGTGGATGAAGGAAAATTTTAGGTTTGGAAATAAAAAGGTATTTAAAGAAATAAAACAAAGAATGGAGGATAACGACTGGGAAGAATTGAGGCACAAAATAATAGCGTCCACTTATACTATTTGGTATAAAAATATTTACGCGAATAATATAATGAAATATTATCTCAATGGAACTGATAAATGGTGGATAAAAAAGATATATTTGAAAATAAGATGTGGAAATTATAATTATTTAAATATGTATAAGAAAAAAAGAAGAAAATATATGTAAATTTTGTAATATAGGAAATTTAACATTGGAACATATTATTTGATTTTGTGAAAGTTTTAAAATAACATGAAATAAACGGTTAAAAGTGAAAAAGGAACATACAGAGAAAGAGATAATAGTAAAAATATTATATGAAGGAAAATGTAATATAAATGTATGTATGGTTATAAATAAGATAATGGAGAAGTGGTCTGATATAATAAGAAATAGAGAGGCAATTATGTAAAAAAAAAAAAAAAAAAAAAAAAAGAGGCTTACTCCCCACCCCTTGTCAAGGCGATAGCCCGTACAGGGGTTTAATTAATCATAGTAAAAATTACCTTAACCTGATAATACAGGAACAGTTACAGAGCCAAATCACACCAAGTGGCGTCTCACCGAGTATATGAAAGTATCTCTCCGCGCCCACATGATGCTTTTTCCAATGTAAACAAAACGAATTTTCATTACAGATATCACGATATATTTCTATTGTATATTTAGCAATTTCAAAAAACAAAGAACAGATAGAAATTGAACTTATTAAAGAAGCAATCTATTTGTAATTTTAAAAGAAGTCCTAAGTTATAAGACTTTAAAACAAAACTAAACAAAAAAATGAAAACTTTTTTTTTTAAATTGAATTTCAACTTAGAATCAGATTTCAATATACATTTTTGTAATTAAGATTTATTACAAATATTTAAAACAATTATTAAA
>JAFIDM010006756.1:21120-32370 GCA_023159025.1 Thereuonema tuberculata
AATGAAAATTCTTTCTTATTTGACTTTTATTTTTACAAAGACCTCTATTTCATTTCAACTTTTATAATTATTTTATAACGAATAAATGATAGCTAAAACATATGGAAGAGATATTGTCTTGTCATGATTTTTTTTAAACAAATATAATCTTTCATCTGAAAATAAATTCATGTGAAATAGAAAAACAAATTAATCCTCTTTCGTAAAGAATTGGTGGCCCTGAAAACAGCTGTTTTTTTAACAGACTCAATGACTTTCTCAGAGCCGTGTCTCAGCGTCGGTATTAGGCCTACGATTCTTGTATCCCAAATCCTTCAATAAATTTCGAACAGTTCCCACACAAATGTTGGGCAATTCTTCATCTTCGTTAATAGCTTCGATCACTTTTAATGGTGTCGGAATTTAATAATAATAATAATAATTTTATTTGCCTTACAGAAGTTTGATAATACATAATAGATGTGAGTGTGACTTCCCTATGCCTTAAGGGTAGTCCCGTCGAGAAGGCAGGCAGGGAGTCAATTACAGGCAAGAAAAATAAAAATAAAAAAATAAAATACAAACCAGCATTACTGATTACATATAATGGAGAAAACAAAACAGAGCACAATACAAAAACATCGAAACTAATAAAATATAATGTGGATAAAATGAACAGTTAATTTTTAATAAAAATGTGAAAAAGAATTACTGAATTGTGGAGTTTAGATCTTGTGATATATATGCAATCTTCGTAAAATAACTAAGATAATGAAATATGTAATTAAAACATGTCATATAATTCGTGAACAGAAATTTTCGGATAAGAGGTTAAGCCTAACTCAAATAGATAGAAAGTAAAGAGGTTACTAAGAGAAATAGCGAAATAAGGGAGAGAAGAGGAAATTTCATTTCTAAAATAAAAACTATGAACTTTCCTCCGTAGGCATGTCAGTGTGAAGGTATCGTAAATCTGTAACCTTGTTTGCGTATTAACTTTCAACGGTCGTTTCTTCCCGGGAGTTGAAACAAGCCCGCTTTCTTTGACTTCGCTCTTCATACGGTTAATACTTGCTGTTGACACACCTGTTAATTCAGCAACCATAGCTGTTATTGCATTCTCCGACTGATCCTGGTGCTTCTCTCTTAACTTGCACAAAAGATTAAGAATAATAACCTTAGCAGCACTTTTTAAGGGTTTCCCTGGTTTAAGTGGTTGCAAGACGCCATCTTAACTCAACTGTGAAGGCTCACTTGGTTGGTTAATTAAATAATGACTAATTAACTCATAAATATCTGAAAGTATGGTCTTTATCTCCTTAAAATATTTATCTTGAGAAATTACGACATGTTTAAAATGATAATTTCTGTTAATTGGCATTTATTTTTGACAGTAGCATCATTTAATGTACGGACTACTTTTCATAGCGAAGTTATACAATCAGTAACTGTTCCTGTATTATCAGGTTAGGGTAATTTTTACTATAGAACTGTTGTATATCACTAATATTATAAGCATTATTATTGTTTATTATTGTGTTTAAAATCACCAAGTGAAATGTACAAAATGTGTAAATAAATATTTAAATAAATATTTTTATATTTAAATTTGGTTCGGTAGCAATTTGAATAAATCTTGGCTCCTCCCCCTCCCAAAATTTTGAAAATGACGTTATTTTTTTGGGTTGTTGCTGATTTTTCCCTAATGTGTGACTCCCCCCCCCCCCCACTCCCCAAAATAAAATCCAATATACGCCACTGACTCGAACTATAAATAAATAAACTGTAAAAGGGGAAAAAAATAATAAGGATGTTTCCTAAGGAATCTGAGAATTTAGGACGTGAGAAACGAAAATTCATTTTCCGTATTTAAATTTTTATTCAAAATTTATTTAAGAATTTATTTTTCTCTGGTAAAAACTGAAAAGTAATTTAAATTGATTTTGTTATTTGGATGTAACTATCGAAAATTACTTCGAAATTCTCATATCGCAGAAAAGTAAAAAATTATTTCTTCCCATCAAGTTTGTTAATTATCTAACGCAGTCATTTCTGGCCAGATAGTTTCAGTACATTCCTGATAACACAAATGTTCTTCAATTGCTTTTATTTTTGTTTCGAAAATTCGGTGGGAATTTTATGTCAAAAAGTATTATTTAAGAACGTTTGAAAATGTTTTTGCAATTTTCACTTTTAATTTAGGCATGAAGTATAAATATGAGTCAAATATGAAAAATTCTGCATGTTTTTAAAAATTTGAAGTAAAGACTGAAAGGTTTGAAAGGGCAAAACTGCATATTTCCAAAAAACTAAGCAAAATCTTTTACAACTATCTTACAAATCAACCAGTTAAGGAAGGATGATTCATTAGTTACAACTTACGAAAGTAATACATATTTTCTTTTTCATTTCATTTTTATTTATATAATTTAGAATCGCTCTCTTCTCACTTAGTTATTTATAATAATTTTGACGAAATCTTTGGTTATTCTCGTGACTTTCAAGTAAAGAATATCAAATAAAAATAAAAGTTTAAATTGTCACTATTTTTAAATTTTAGAAGTTTAAGGAAAAATTTTGATTATCTAAAATTGCATATACAAAACATCATTATTAATGTTGGTATTATAATACTTGTTGAAATTAATGTAAATTTAGGAGAACCAGAACTCTTTTCAACTTATCATTATGATTATGAATATGATTTATTATGTAAGAGAAAACAAAAAAGATGGTGGTTTATTGGTTTACTACGAAAAACACATGTTATAAAAGAAATGAATATTGATACAATCCCCCTTGAAAATTAAACATGCACTGTAAGTAATAATACAAATTATTTTGAAAAAACTTTATTAGCTATTTTCAAACCACCTAATACAAATAAAAGATTTCTTAACTGAAGTGCAATATATTTATAACTATCTTATTTGTAATCTTGCAATGAATTTAACGTGCTGGAGAAAATTTAACAAAACAAAATGAGAAACAAGATCAGCACACGAGTAAATAACGAAATGGCCATTCCCAATTCCTTTCGATAATCGAATCAGAAAGGCATTTATTTACTCGTGGTGCTGCTCTTGTTTCTCATTTTGTTTTATCTTATTTGTAACTTATGCAAAAAATCGTGCCATGCTTATAGTGGGAGATATAAACATTCATATACTAGATGATACAATAAATCCTCTTGTTCAGGGATACATAGAGATTTATCATACTTTTGGTTAAACATATTCTATTAACAATCTCAGAAGGGATACGAAGACAAATATAACTACCTCAAAAACATGCATTGACCATGGCTTTGCTAAAGCTAATGTAGTTCATTTTATTGGAAACGTTATACAGACTGATATATCTGATCATTAAATGATAATGCTATAACTGAGAAATTTCAAGCAAAACATACACCCAGATAAGAGAATTAAATAATGAACCAAAAACCTGATTTTTCTATAAAATTAATGAAGAGAAACCTGCCCGAAATATGAAAGAACTCCTAGAAAAATTTACAACAAAACGAATCCTAATAAAATTAATATTGTATTAAAAAAAATGACGTGGAAGAAAACACAAACATATTATTAGAAAATTCCTTAATACAAATAGTTCAATCCCTTAAGCCGCGAGGTTGGCGATGTCGCTAAGACACTGCCCTCTCCCCTCTGAGTCCCGGGTTTGGTTCTCATGTTGGTTTCGTTGATGGTGGCGATTCCTCGCTGGGCAGGTTTTCCCGGGGTTCTCCCATTTCCCCTGCATTTCTCACACCATCCTTTCTCAGTCTTTCTGTCCGTCTGTCCTTTCCGTGGGATAGCACAATAGATCTTTCAGGTCGTGGTGCTCCGCTGACAAGCCACCCACGTTCACCACATTACATTATATTTCATCAAGAATAGGATAAAGGAATTCGCTTTCTTTGATTCAAAATTGCTTTATAACATTTTTCACAAAATTAGACAGGAAATCAATTTGTGTGTGTGTTCAAATAAATTTTGAAACTCTGGAAGATTCATCTTGAAACTTCTTTACATAACAAAGGGCATTTTTTCACTGAAATCTGTCTAATGTCAAATACTTTTATATTCTGTAGCATCTAAAATTTTATTTCCAAAATAAAAGCTTTAATATCTTGATAATATTTCGTTGTTTGTTTTCAATCCTTTTGTAATAGGGAATAATCAATGGAGACGTCAAGGCAGTGAAACGACAGCTGCACGAAGTAGTAGACCGAGAAAAATGACTGATCGTAGCCGTCGATGCCTGAAGAGAGTAGAGCAGAAAAATCGCATGTCTCCGTTGGTAGTGATGACGACAGAGTTCCAACAAGTGTCGGGCGTTGTCGCTAGCAGCAGAACTGTTCGCCGATAGCTAAACTACGTGGGTTTCCACCGCCGTGAGGCTGCTCACAAACGGAACATCCTCCACATCATTTTTAGCATAATTACGTAGGAAATCAATTTCTATGTATTTTCTAATAAATTTTGAAACAGGAGAGGATTCAAGAATATATTTTACTATCTCTATTTAATGCCAAATACTTTTATATTCTGTAGAACCCAAATGTGTTTCCAAAATAAAAGCTTTAATATCTTAAACATATTTTATTGTTAGTTTTCAATCTTTTTGTAACAGCGAATAATCAATATAATTTCTAATAAATATCATAATCTATTTAAGAAGTGACGCAGTAACAGATTACACTGCGACCCCTGTATATGAGATTAGGCGAAGGTTCCTTCAGAAAGGGTTTAGATCTAATAGTTACTTCTACAACGTTTACGGGATTTGCACGTGACCAACGAGAAGTTCCTCAAAAGATTTAATGCATACTTTCTTTCAAAATGATTTTTTTCTTTAAAAATATTAATTAGTGAACTTTTGTTTTAAACAGCAGAAATCTTATATTTCTTTGTAACTTAAAATATCTGTTAAAAATAAAAAAATTCCCACATACAGCAAAATTAAGGTGCCAAACCATCATAAGATTAAAACAGAAACTATATTGGCCCTAACCTTGAAACATCTAAAACTTTTAAAGATCACGACGTTTCAGAGCTTCACATGTCAAGCCCCCTTATCAAATGGAAATGGGTCATCTTTAATTAAAACCTTTCCTTATCTGAGGATGTTAAACAGAAAGAAATGGCCATTTCCATATTTAACGAAAACACCTCTTGGTGACACATGCTTTAAACACGGACAGGAAGTGGTCGTCTGCGAAGGTTTCAAATACATTCAAATGGAAAAAAAATTTTATTAAGGGAAAAACACAATATGCTTTTTATGGAATAACTTCTTCCTATAATTCTTCAAAACTTGTTCAATAACATGCTCTGGAAATTCATTGGCGATGGAAATACTTTACATAAAAGGCATATAATTCAACCTATAAATGACAAGAAACGTAAAGAGATTAAAAATTTCATATCCCTTAAATATGATGAAGCACTCATTGAAAGGATAAAGCCGGCTCTGGCTATTGCGGGTATTGGTATAGCCTGCAAACCACAGAATACCATTATATCTTTCTTAAATAGAAGGCATTCCAATGTAGATAACAGATCAAGTACTCGAGGTTCTATTTATGGGATTAGATGTAAATCTTCTGTTAGAGGAAATAATAGTTGTTTTAAAAGGGAATTGAGTGCGCGCCTATAGAAACACGATTCTGCTGTAAGAAAGGCCAATCTATCTTACAGTACTGCCCTTCACTGCCAGCGAACGGGTCATTCGCTCGACTTGGGACAAGTAGAGATTCTTGGTGTACGTAAAAATAAATATTTGCGTATCTTTTATGAATCTTGCATGATAAGATTGTTAGGTAGCTATAATCAGGACCTTTCTACTTCAAATGTATTGGAATACGGGCTTTGATAATTGTGTTTTTTCCTTTAATAATTTTTTTTTCCATTTGAATGTATTTGAAACCTTCGCAGACGACCACTTCCTGTTCGTGTTTAAAGCATCTGTCACCAGGAGGTGTTTTTGTTAAATATGGAAATGACCATTTCTGTTTAACATCATCAGATAAGGAAAGGTTTTAATTAAAGATGACCCATTTCCACTTGATAAGGGGGCTTGACATGTGAAGCTCTGAAACGTCGTTGTCTTTTAAAGTTTTAGATGTTTCAAGGTTAGTACCAATATAATTTCTGTTTTAATCTTAAAAAAAATTCCCGTTTCTGAGAAAAGTAATGAAATTCGCATTAAATTACTGAAACAGCTTTACATTCAAATTGTTTTAATGATATTTAATCACAAACAAATGCATTTCAATGATTATGTTTCGAATGTTTGATTTTTGGAATTTTTTGTAATTTTCTGGCACTAATTTACTGACAAGAAACTAATTTGAATTGTAAATATAAAAGTTAGATCGGCTGTAATTGTTACAGTAGAGCATCGATTATCCGAAACAATGCTTCACAGAGGTGGGTGGATATAGTCGGATAACTGATATTTCGGATAGCCGATCAGTTCCAGTAACATTTCCGCATACCATCGCAGTGATGCGTAATTTGTTTGCCTGAAAACCAGGTGCTGACATTGGCATTTTCTTCCAATACAGACCAGTTTCTTTTGCGTTGTAGTTTTGATTTTTTTGTAACCCTCCTGATAAATGTTTTTTTTTTAAAAGACTCTTTAAAATATGCAGCTGCTTCTTTATCAGCCGATAGTTTTTAATTAATTTTTAAATTTTTGTCTACTGGAACGCCTTTGGTTAACCGATATTTCGATTGATTGGTATTCGGATAATTGATGCTCTTTGGTATATGTGCACATTACGTTTCATGAAGTCATCAGAGCAAACAGACAGACAACGTGACTTTACGGGCATCATGTATCTTTCTAGCAATTTGAATACAAATGCATATACATTATAACCTCATTATAACGGACCCTATTATAACCGACGTCGCTTATAACGGACAGTTTTAAAAAAATTATAATAATAATAAAGTTTGCTTATTTTTATCTGACGAGTTTTACATTTCCAAGCAAGCGATTCAACAATGATCGTCGTGTTGTTTTGCGTAAATGTAGATGCTCTGCATGACTCATACCGAGGAAGAAGAGATAGGAGACACTACTCAGCCTACGATTAAGGTGAGCGAAGTGAAATACTATTTACATTTTGTTATTCAGTATGTTAAACAATAGGCAAATGAAAATTTTTTTGTATATTATGATCACTTATGGCACTCCATCTGAAGAAAAATTATTAACTGAAGAAATAAGCAGCAAACAAACTCAGCAGAAAATAAATTATTTTTTCAAACCAATGAATGTAAGCATTCAACATGAACCAGGACCCTTCTTGTTCTAAATATTAATGCAGTGTATACGTACACATCTATTCAATTCAACCTACTATGTTGAAGGCTGTTTTTTATTTGATATATAATAAACACTTTTTATAGCTAACTACTGTACTGTCATTGATGTACACCCTGCTGCATAACTCATCTATAAGAATTATTTGTTATAAACCGGACTTTCATTAAAACGGACAACCTTCAGCCCCTATTAGTCCGTTATAATGAGGTTCAACTGTATTTCAAAAAAGAAAGAAATTATTTACGATTTTTAACATACGTAAGATGCTTACAAGGTTATTTAAGAAAGAAGGTTGGCTCCGCAGCGAAAACGGTTTCTATTGGCTAACGCAATGACGTCACCTGGATGCAAGGTTGGATTGCAGAGCACTCGGATTTTTAGTGTAATACCCAATAACTATTTCTAACTCAAATTAAAAGTTTTGAAGTATTTAAATTTTCTCACGATTTAAATATTATTTTTTCTCAATCACTTACGATAATTTAGAAAACAAGTGGAAAAAAAATATTAAGATAATTTTAATTTTGTTTTCATCTCTAACGGTAACACAAATTTACTTTCCTTAAAAAATATCTTTGTAAATTTTCATGTATTTAAAAGAGAAAGATTTCATTGACAAAATATCGTATCTAATTAAGAAAAACTTTCCACTGTTAGGAAATTCCAAGTTTTTCTAGGCTACGGTAATCCTTTAAAGAATGTATATTACCTAAACTCTCTTTCAATGAAAATGCAGGGATTATTCATTCAAAAATCAACTAAATGAAACTGATGAAAATAACCCAGGTTCTGAGCCCTACACTTTTTTATTTATTTTTTTTAAGATTGACGTAAATTACAGTGTTTACAAAACAGTGGCGTAGCGTAGCGGGGGCGGCCCACCTCGGGTGACACTTTTTTGAGGCGGCAAAATTTCACAGTAAATAATAATAATATTTTGTAACCTTCAATATTGCTAGTAACCTGATCTAAAAATCATGTAACCTGATCTAAAAATCATGTAACCTGATCTAAAAATTTGAACCAATAATTTTCATATTTTTGTCGCACTTACAATTCGGACCGATTAAAATGAGCATGGAATTTTTTATTATTTAATCTGCGACGGAACCCTTTATTTAAGTGAGTGTATTCATCTCGCTCGCTCTAGGAACTGGCAACAACGTCTGTACTAACCAGTTTCCTTGCGGTAATTCCACGTGCTCGGATTGTTCACATTGACTCAATTAACAAGCTACAATTCATGATGTTCTTTCCAGGCGGCACTTTTTGGGGGAGGCAAAATTTAAATACCAAAGGGGCGGCGGATTTGGCTTACGCCCCGGGTGGCTGAAACCCACGCTACGCCACTGTTGTAAAATATCGGAGAAGAACTCATAAAATAAAATCTTTAAATGTTCACAGACACAACATCATTTTTACTATTTAACAAATTAGTAAATGTTAAAAAATAACAATTTTTTTAAATAGTGACAGGAACTTAAAAATCAGTTAAACATATTTACAACAAAAGATTTAATTAATGAATATTTTTATTATAATTTTAATGTTTGTTTGTTCCTTTCATCATTTAAATCAGCAATTTATTATAACACAGGTAAAACATCACTTATTTCTATAAAATAACAAAAAGAAAAACAAAATCAAAAACAAAAAAACTCACGAATTTCATCAACTTTTTCCTTAGCTTCCGCGCAGTCTGAGCCAAACATCAAGGGTAAATTCTGCTGATGAATCCTAATACGGAGGAAACAGAAGTTCAGGATTCTCGTTGATGTTGGCTTAGTGTCAGAAGGCATATTTACTGTCCAGTTGTGATTTTTTCTTGATTTATGGACGTACTTTTGCTCTATTTTTTCAATTTCTTTGCTAGCATTACATTTCTTTAATTTCCATTGGTCTTTATTGAAAACGAAGTCAATGTAGTCAAAAACTATTTTGATTTTGTAATATTTGATGAAAATAACAATGAAATTTATAATGTGCATGAGAGTGTTTAATGTGCACAATGCTCATGTGTGGACAAACGCAAATCCACACGCTACAAGACCACACACTTACCAGCAACGAATCTCTCTCATTCTTTGGGCGGGTAACCTCAACTAAAGTCAATGTATGGGCTTTGTGTCCTTAGACAAGTATGGAAAGCAAATGATCTTGGTATTTGCCGACAATGCTAATACGCTACATATCAATATGTATCTTCATTCTTTTCTTAACTGATTCCTTTCTAAGATAGTAAAAGATTTTGCTTGGTTTTTTGGAAACATGAATTTTTTTCCATTCAAATATTTCTGTCTTTTAATTGAAATTTTTATAAACATGCAGAATTCTTAAATTAAAAAATAATATTTTATGCTTAAATTAAAAGGGAAAAATTGCAAAAACATTTTCAAACGTTCTTAAAAGATTCTTTTTGATCTAAAATTTCCACCGAATTTTCGAAATAAAAATAAAACAGTGGAAAGTCATTTGTGTTATTAAGAATCTATTGAAACTATTTCGCAAGAAATTACTGCGTTAGTTATCTGTCGTTTTCTTTGTCAGAATAATTTTTTACTTGTCCGCAATACCAGAATTACGAATAATTTTGGATTATTATACCCAGAAAAACAAAATTACTTTAAATTACTTTTGAGCTTTTACCAGAGATAAAAATAAATTCTTTTATAAACTTTTGATTATAGATTTAAATATGAAAAAACAAATTTTCTTATCAAACGTCCTCAGATTCTTAAGGAATCATCCTTATTTAAGAAAATATATATAAAAAAAAGAAATAGATATAATTAAAATAACAACTTTATTTTGAAAAAACAATTCTTATCAAGAAATAATCAAATAAATTGTTATGATCACATAAACTGACTCACAACAAAAATCGATTCCTTTCAAAAACGCGAATAGCTTCATTTCAAGCACTAACTAATCATTGGCACAAAAGAAAGCTTGAACTATTGTATTCTTAATAATTCATTCTTAAATTTCAATGGCCCGGTTTATATAACCTGGAAAAAAAATAATATTGCTTTAAGTATTAGAATTTTGAAGAAAAATTAAGGATAAGTTTCCTGATTAATGCCCCATATTTGTTTTCTAATAAGGGACCACATGACTTTGTTTTGGGTCGATGTTCTTGTCATCGATAATAGAGGGTTGCCTAATGGTAAGGGATTGGTGGTTAGACAGTGCCTTTTGATTGAAGCTAATCTTTAGGCTATGGAATCCTCACTCCTTGTTAGTTTTCGAACTCTCACTGAGAAATGTATAAAAAGGGTGTTCCGTAGTCATTACGTTCACATTGAAAAAGATTTGTAACTTGACAAATCGAAACATATATGTATCTTAACCCTTTGAATTTAAGTATTAATTTTTAAAATTTGTGTGTCTGGCTATTTCATTTGTGGCCCTAAATAATACCTTGAAAAAGAGATGAAAGTATAGTTTAAGTTCTATCGGAAACTTCCTGTTAACTATTGTATGGTCCTCTCAAAAGCAGTTGCACTCTAATGTATAATGAAATAAGTATTTTCAAACGCATTGCAATTCCTGTACATGTAAATGATTTGTCAGAGTAACAAGATTCGTCTTTTCTGGGTGCCAGGACACAGTGGTCATGAGGGCAAAGAGAAATTCCTTCGCTAAGAAAGGCTCGGAGATGACCTTTATAGGTCTGGTACCTGTTATTGGTTTATCCAATAAAATGATTAGGAAGATCTTTCTTAAGAAAATGAGAGTTTTACAGCTCAAGCTATGGCAAAGGCTTGGGGGTCAAAGGCAAGCCAAGATGCTAATACAAGTTTCAAACAATAAATGTTCCTTCGAGCTTTTAATGTTACGGAAAAAGGAACTTGGTATTGTTGTTGGCCTACTTACCGGACACTGTTGTCTTAACAAGTATTTTATGGCTTTTAAGCTTAAAAGACGACC